>JAAGAY010136101.1:0-14801 GCA_011801015.1 Ardeotis arabs
TGGAGATGAAGTAGCAGCACGGAGTTTTCTTTTTTTTTTTTTTAATTTATGATCCATTTTGTACGATCTCAACAGTTGAATGACCTCATTACTAATATTTGTTGTAAAAGTGAAGCTTGTTTGCCAACCAATAAACAACTGATCACGATTTAGAAGATACTGTATGTATGTACTCTACGATTAATCTCTCTTTTTTTATTGTTGTTGTTCCTCTCTCCATTATTGTCTTCAGTACGAGTCTCCACTCCTTTACGGCATGGGTGAGCAATGCCAAAGAAAGGATGTCTAAGCTGAGCAATTTTAGCACAAAGGTTAAACAGCTATGGCTGACTAGAAATATCAGGCTAGCAGTACTTGTTTAGGGACAAGAACACCACCAATCAACATTTGTTGCGGGTGATTGTAGGTCTGTTTTGTGCCTACTGTATAAACTAGCCGACAACACGCGGATGATTTGAGTATAGTATTTCATGTGTCGTACCTTTTAATCATTGTAATGATTTAATTTTTTTTTTTTTTTTTTTAATTTTGGTTCTTCTGAGATGAAAAACTGCTGGTAGCACGTCAAAGAGTAAAACATGTCCCCGTTAGGCCTCCTCAGTGGTTGTTTGCTGTCTCTTTATTTTCTTGCTCCGGGTGTACACAAAGCACTATCGCTGTCCTTGGCCACATCCCGCTTCCTGTTCCGCCACTGCCCATTTGCTGCTGGCACTATGCCATTCTCCTCCAGCCCAGCCTTCTTGTTCAAATCCCTTGGGAGCAATTAGAATTCATTGTCAGGATATAGAAAGCCACAAAACAGACTAGAAATGTTGACAGTGAAAATAACCACCTCTGGACATGCTTGGTACCGATTTTTTGCTACGTGATTTTTCACAATGCCCTCCTGTGCCTTGGGCTTTGGGGTCTGGTGGTACCTCCATCCAAGATACCTTGATCCAACTCCTGTAAAGCTGGATAAAAACCAAAAGATTTGAAGCAGGTGGGTGATGGCTGTGTTAGACAAGATATTCCCAGCGCTGGAAGATAAATGCAGCAGTAAAGCAGCTCTGCTCCATCCCGAGGTTGTCCTTGCATGGAGTGATGCTACTTGGTGCTGCTCAGCAGGGGCTTGTCAGAGGGGAGAACCAGGGGGTAGTGGTATTTGGTGGTATTTGTGGCCTACAAAAGAGTCTGGTTTGAGTTGCCTGAGTCCTTCCTATAGCCAGGCACTCAGGTCAAAACATGTTGGGGGAGAAACTGCATTTCTTACCAAGCACTGATCACAGCTTTGCCTCTTGCGGGTCTAGGTTTTGGCAAGGAAGCGTTTCCCATTGGGAGATTCAGAATCACCTGGCTTCATTGCAAAACAGCCACTGTCCCGCTGAGTCATGCTCTTGCTCTTAATGCTGCCTTCCTATTTCCTTTCGTTTTCCATGCCAGCAGTGATGGAGCTGGGTAGTGCATGGTAGACCTATGCATGCAGGCAAAGCAATCATTTCAGACCCACGTGGTTATACCAATCCATGTAGCAGCCCAATGGAGGCTGCTGAGGCTTGAAATACTTGAAGTACCTCTTATTTTGGAGAAAGTAAAAACTCTTTTACTGTATTAAACTAAAAAAAAAAATTAGTTTTCCAGGGATATGGCAGGATTAAATCCATGCAGAGGGTGAGATACACCATAGCAAATATTGTCATGATAAAATGGGAGGCAGGTGATCAACACGGCATTTACCAGTGTGCATGAAACTGTGCAAAGACAAACCAATGGTGAATTTGCTATGTGATGATTGTGTCTTACTGAAAAATCTTTTACTTTCTTTACTCTGAATGGTCATTCTTCCTTAGCCTTTCTGTGTATTTTGGATTTATCAGTGCACAGGCTGTTTTTCCCCTCTTCTCCATCCCTTCTCATTCGAGCTTCTCTCTGCCAGCCTACCATATTTATTAGAGCTTTGATTGAAAAAAAAAGCTGTTTATTTTCAAGCTGATTTTTTCTGTCCCCAGGCTGTTCTGGCACCACAGGATTCACTGTTCGTGCTTCTTATAGCTTTGGAAACAGCTGGATCACAAAACAGAGGGGAAATAGATATTCTTAATTATATTAAGCCAAAAATGGTTTAAGACTGTAATTTAGTTGGGGGGTGGGGATAGGCTGGGGATTATTTTTGTAATTTTTATTATGTCAGATAGTTTATTATGGGCACGGTGAAAGTTTCTGCTTGTTGATAAGTAGCTCAGTAGATACAATTCTTGTGCAACTGGCAATGTAGTAGTGTCTTATGTGCAGACTGCAGCATGCAAAACTCATGTCAAAGTTAAGTCCTTGGTGCCTGAAATGCTCCTGGGGAAGGAGGGAGAGCTACCAAACTTCTAAGGCATTTCTTAATGCCGAGCCAAGGCAGAGATGTGAGAAAATTAACAGCTTAATGAAGAGGCAGTAGTGATTATGGTATTAAATCTGTACCTATGCTCGGGGCACGTAACTTTGCAAGCTGGGTTGAAGGAGATAGTCAGCTCTGTACTGAAGGGATCTTCATTTTTAGAGCTTTGTTTAACAAACAAAAAAACCCCACCCCACAACAGACTTGCCTTATAGAGAGAAGATTAAAGCTTCATCATTCAACTGCAATAAGCATACCACTTTCAATGAAAACCAAACAAAATAGAGGCAAGCAGGCAGTGCTTGGTCCGATGAAAACATCACCCTGATACATAGACCCTCCCTTTCTGAAATATAGGACCACCTTTGGGTGACATGGGTTGCTGGGCATGTTTGGACTGAGGATTGTCAATGTTGATCCCTTGCTTGAGGTCTCCTTTTGGAAAGCCTTGCTTGCAAGCAGGAAGAGAGGTAAGGAAAAGTGCAAGGCTCTGTGTCTTGCATTTTCCTGGAAATCATCATGGGATACTTTGCAAGTTGTGAATCCCTTTTTTCCCCTCACTCCTCCTAATTTGCATAGGACTGTGTTATTTTTCCTCTGTAATCCCATCACAGACTGCCCTATAGCAAGCTGAGCCACCAGTTTAGTGTGCAGTCGGTATCTTTTCTACTGCTTAAGGACACTTTAAGGCTCCAATGGGCAATGCCTGCCCATTGTCTGCAAGACCCTATAAAGATCTCCTCTAAACATATGAAGCAGAGAGATAAGGGAAAAGACATGTCAAAAAAGACTATGTAGCCTTGAGGGTTGCTGGGGATGGGGGGTACTCATCATAGCTTTGAAGGCACCATGTAGGCAATATTACTTATCATGATGCTACTCCTTTCTACCTGTTGATTGCATTTAATTCCCTGAAATCTGTGGTTGTTAACCAATCTTTTTCCTTCGTCCCGACTCCCAGATAATGAGCAGTGAGATGCGTCAGAGGGCCGAGGGAAACAGTGGTGGCACTGGGGGGCACTAAGCTCTAGAGGGTTTTTGCATGTCCCTATGTGTGTCCCTATTGCCTGCATTCCCCTTCCCTCTTCTCTGGCCAGCTGACCTCTCTCTCACACACCCCCATATGCTTTTTATCTTGCTAGTTTATAAAGAATATAATACCCTGCAGACTTGCACAGACAACAGGGATGAAAAGATAGCTCATCTTATTAAAAAGCTATCTCAGGAAACCATAAGAGCACCAGCTTGGTCATCTGTCACATCCTGATCTCCTCCTTACATCTAGAAAGAAAATTACTTTATTTTTAGCTACCTTCTGCATTCAACTAGACTCTATGCAAATTTTATTTAATGAATATTTTAGGGTTTAAATAGTCTGTGCTCATGAACATTATATAAATGTCATGTTGTAACAGCCTCTCTGGTAACGGCGTGGAGAACATCCTACAGCATAAAGCTGAAACCAGATAAAATCACTGGTTAATGCTCCCAAGGAAGGCAGCAGTGGTCGTGTTAGTGGTGGCTGTCCTCGACAGGGACATTAGCAGCATGGCCAGGGGAGAGCACCTGAAGGAGTACCCTGGGGAGGGCACCAGCACGGCCTGCTCTGCACAGATGGTAATTTCATTCAGTGCAGGCAGCTGGTGTAGGGCCTGTTCTGCTCTTCCAAGGCCTTTATCAAGGCCTAGGGATGCGTGGCCCATACACTGGATCATATATTGTCCCAGTTGCAGAGGGAAGGTCTGTTTAATGCTGAAATATTGAGACCTGCCAGAATAGCTTGGAAATCTTTTTCACACCAGAATAGCTTTTTAGGGATACTTACTGTTTATTGCATTTGGTACGCCAGACAGATGGTGATAGTCTTCTCAAGCAAAATGCCAACAAGAAAAAAAAATAACCCTAACTATTTGCTATCTTTTTATTTCTTTCTTTATCCTCCAAGTATTTTCTTTTCTTACATTTCTACTCCTTAAATGTAATGTACACATGTAAAAATCCAAGCTAAAACCTCAATTAAAAAAAAAAAAGGAAAACAGAGTAGTTACATGCTGGAAGCAAATGCTTGATATTTTGGCAGTGTTGCTTAAAACCCCAAACAACAACTTAAAAAGTATGAACATAGCTGTTGCACAACCTCCTCAGCTAGTCTGCATGGGAATACTTGTACAGATGACCCACTACCTCTGAGTGCCACTTATAATTGACTGCATCTTATGTTACAACTTTGGCAAGGTTATTTCCAGCAGCAGGATGCTCAATGGGTAAATTATGGCTATAATAAAACTGTTTTCAGCCTGTCTTCTCCCACTTGTCTCTGAGGCATCTTGGGCAGAGTTTAATTCGGGTCCCTATGGCAGGAAAGCTCAGTGCAGGCGTGAGCCCTGCAGCCTTGTGTCCCACCAGCATCAAAGGCCTTGCCCTTCAGCAGGCATGAGCCTGCAGTAACATCCACTGATAAATGTTTTGGGGGCGTGAATGTTGAAAACCAAGTGGTCAACGAATTGGGTGGAGGATTTCTGGGTATGCCACTCAGGAAGTAGCAGCACCTCACCCTGGGCATCTCTTAGCACTTGGTTGCACAGAAGCTGCAAGGGGGGTGGAAAAATGGACTTTGAGTGTGGGGAAGTAAAAGAAAAAGCCCCCGGTTGCTGGCAAGGCTTCGTACTTTGGCTGAAATGTGCAAAAAGCAGTTTCTCAGGCACCTTCCTTAGGCAGCTGGAGCAAAGCGTGGGTTTGTATGGGATTAGCCCATGTGCAATGGAAGGCAAATGTAAGGCAGGCTGAAGCCTTGCTGTGGCTGTCAAGTGCCTGCTCTGGTTGGCCCCTGATTTCCTCACTTTATTAAAAAAAAAAAAAAAAAAAGGAAAAGAAAGTTTTATGGTTTGCCACCAGAGACCTCAGCAGCACTTTTTTTGAGAGGGTCCCTCCCCGACAAATAGATGAGCTGCTTTCTGTGTAAGTGCCTCGGCTTTGCTCTGTGGTCACCTCTGCCTCACCCTTTTCCTTGCTTGTGTTGCTAGCATTACATACAGATAAAAGGCCTCATTGCTTAAGCTGCTATTGATATCAGCTAGAAAGAGTGGTTCATATTAAATAGGTGAGGTTTTTTAATTTGTGGGGTTTTTTTTTCCCGAGATACACTGTGCACCCAGGCATTTTTAATTGCTAGCAGTTTGCACTGCAATGTAAAGCAGCCCACTAACCTAGCAGCAGCGGAAAAGAAAGGAGAAAATGCATCCCAGTGCTTGGGGGAAAAAAAAAAAAAAGAGATGAGCAACAAGGAAAGGATTAAAATCTCTCCTCTTCAGAAAAATCCCAAAAGAACAACCAAAATAGCCACACTGGAAGATGCCTGAAAAGTTGCACTCTCTACCCCCCACACTTGGGCTGCGATATTTTCTACATTGCTGTGCAGAGCAACACAGATTTGCTGGCCTTTGGGTAGGTGGGAGATGGGATGAAATGATTTATGCCTAGAATATGGCTCCGGGACAACTCTTAATTATTCTTGACTGTGTCTCACCTATCTTAACCTCTCTCTGAATTACTATTTATAAAAAAGTCTACATGTGTTCACCCCAAATTGCACATGGCTGCCTTCTCCCAAAGTGCGCATGTAAAAGGAGGTGTCTTCTTTCCCTGGGCTGCAATGACTATAGAGGCAGCTGTAAAGCAGAGCACTCAGGATGTGAAGTGCCCTTCAGATAATGTCTGATAGCAAAACAAATCTGTTTACTCTGCAGTCATTTATACTGACTATTTACTATTAAGGGGTGAGGGGGATCACAAAAAAATGCAGTTTGGTCAAACTAGACCTACTGTGCTAGTACAAGTGGTGGTTGCAGCTCAGCTCTGGGCTCTCCTTGGTTGAGCTAGGCTAAACCCAGAGGAGCAAAGAGGCACCTTGGCGTTGCCCTTCATCTGGAAAGTGGTGGGCAGCAGCAGCTGACGCTACTGTTCCTCGTGCTATTTAACAAATAACTGGCTCATGTGGGGACAAAACTAGGCAAATCTGTACCACTGGCTTCAGCAAAAAGGGTGAGATAAAGTTCCTGATGGGATGCTGGCCCATAAATACCTTCACCTGCTCTAAGCAAGCCTTCCCTTTTGAGGCAAGCCCAGGCATCTTGTGCTTTGTTTGGGGGTGGAAATGGTCCTAAAAATAGCTGGTGGCTGCTGCAGAGTCCTGCTTTGGGGCTTCACCTTCTCTATTCTTGTTTTCCACAGAGAGCGGAAGGACACCCAAGCAGGAGCCGGTCTTCAGGCGAGTCACCATGGAAGACAGTGTCATCTAGTGCCCAGGGCACCCAATGAGTCTGCCCCGGCGAGCCCATGCCGGTGTGCTGCCTCAGCTCCTCTGTGCCTCAGTTTACCCATCTCTCACTTGGGATCACACAATGGGAGGCGCCAGAGAAACTAGCTTGAACCAAAACCCTCAGCAAGCCCTCGTGTCCCCAAGAAGAAAAAACCCAGCTGAGATTCACACTGCCCCATGCACCTGGGAAGTGCACTCACTATTTGGTCAGCTATTTTTTTTTTAAGATGAGCAGAACAGAGGAAAAATGTCTTTTGTAATAAGTGAGTTTCGTCTGCTCTAAACATTGGCTTTGCAACTTGAAAACTCTTAAAGATGGCTAAGCGTGCTCAACCCCCCCATCCTGAGCCCCTCTCCATGCTCTCAAGTTGGGCTGTATAAAGACGACGCTGTCGGATCCAGGTTCCTGTTGTAAATACAGACCTGGCTATGCGGAGAGGTAATGAGGAAAGGAAAAGAGGAACAAGGAAATAGTCCTTATGCCAGAAGAAGCTGAGCTTGCTGGCAGAGTACTGTTGAATGAAGCTGTCACTTGTGAATACGGACTGGTACACATGTCCAGTAGCGACTCTGCTTGGCAAAAGCTTCTGGGGGGAAAGCCACTCAGATTTTACTGTCTTGTGTAAATAGAGGTATTTTTTTTGAAAAAAAATGAGCCTTAGTATCTTGAAGATAGCGTTTCTCAATCAACTCAGCTGGGAACAGATATATGGGAAGCCATGGCATCTGCCCGGCAGCATGGGCTCTCGCAGCCAAGCTGTGCCACCACAGCAGGCGCAGGAGGCACTTGAAAGATGATGGATGTGTCCAGCAAAGGACTCGTCAAACATTTCTTCTTCATTCCTGTAAACAGGGTGGACTCAGTGGGCCCATGAACTCTGCTGGTGTAAATACTCAGCTACAGCCCACAGAGGACTTGGGCTGTTTGCTGCAGGTGGAGGTGGGGGTGAGATGGTCATAAATCACCAGACGGATGCAAACCCCATTGATGTGGCTCCCCCAAGGCTTTTACATTAATTTAAAAAAAAAGAAAAAGGAAAAAAAAAAGAAAAGAAAAGAAAGAAAAGAAACCCTGAAGGCTTCTTAATGGTGTTGGGCCAACTGTTTGGCTGGGTAAATGGAGGCATACATAGACATCTGTGTTCATGTCAGCCGGTGCCTGTATGTGCACTTCTCCGTGTGTGTGCAAACGCGTGTGCAAGACTGTGCCCTGCATGGGTGGCTGCCAGCCAGTGCAGGTTCCCGTGTCTGTGTAGCTGTGTCCATGAGAGAAAAAGAGACGATATGGATGTGTATGTTGTACTCACCTTTGTATGCCTAAACACATCTGAGAAGTTGTAAGTAACACTCCCGGGCCTAGCTTTATTAGCATGAGCACAGATTAGTGTCTGCATCTCTCCAGGTAGTAAGGCACAGCAGGCTTGGGGAGCGGCGTTAGCTCAGCGAAAGCTGATAAATCTCTGCTCCACCTTCAGTTGTCATCCACTGTCCCCTGCCGCAACACAACAATGGCCATCTGCAAACGCTCCCAGCAGAGCAGGGCTATGCTCCAGTATGGGTGTTTGCAGGATGCGGGCTGCTGCAGCCTGGTACCTGATGGAAGCAGGAGAGGAGCTTTGCGGTCTCCCCTTCATCCTTCACAACTCAAAGCCTACTTATGCCTTATTTACTCTGAGTCCAACTATGTGGATTAATGCAGTGGAGGAAAATTAGAAAAAAAACTTGGAATTAGAAAAAAACAGACTTAAGGAAAAAAGAGAGATTTTTGAAAATGACCCTGAATAACTTTCTCTAGATGTAAAAGTCTCTCTTGAGCCTGGCATTTTGCAAGGAAGCAGGGCCAAGGTGGAAGTATTCCTCCCCATTACAAAGCCAGGTAGTGTAAACCAGCTATTGCACATGTTTAGCATAATACTGAGGGCAAAGCCCCTATACCTTACAAAGAAAGACCAGTGGGCAACCAACAGAAATTGCAAGCTGCCTCAAAGCATTGAGGGATTCGGGCATCCAGAGTCATAATTTGCTTGCAGTTGTTCAAGGTAAGCTGCAGGGGTGGTCTTTTCCTCTTCAGTACTTGAATACTTCCTCTGTCATGCAGCTCTGTGAGGCTGCTGTTATCATTAATACGTAAAAACTGGCAGTGCCAACTTATTTGTTTATTTATCAAACCACTTACTTATCAAACCAGTACACAGGTTATACCATGCTTTCGTCTACCACATGTGGACACTTCTTCCTTTGCCCACTTCTCCAGCCTTGTACGGTGTTCCCAGGCAAGGTAGCCATCAGCTTGGGGAGACTTAGGTTTCCTCCACAGTGAAGGCTTTCAGCCTTTTTTTCCAGGGAGAAAAATAATGAAAAATATGAACAACCCACCCCATCTTTATGCCAGAAATATTCTGAAAATCAGACAGTATATTAAGCAAAATAAATGCCTCCAAAAAGTTTGAAAGCTCATGATTTTTCATAGTCATAAGGGGACCATCCTTATGGTTTCTGGAGTTCTGAAGCACAGTGCTAAATCTTGAGCATGGGGCTGCCTGACCCTGTGAAGGTCTGGGTTGCTTCATGGGATGAAATGGGGGCTGTGATTGCAGGAAAGCAGAAATTCCCCGTTTTTTTTTCACTAGAGCACTGAAAAGCAGAAATCTCTTGGGTTGGGTGTTTTTTTTTTCATTAGAGTCCTCACTATTAGTTTCTCTCCCCAGAAAATCCCATCATCCAACACCTTAAACCCTTGCCATTATGTCTAGAAGAGTTATTCTTGGAGGCATTTATGACAACCTTCAATGTCTCTCTCCTTTTCTCTCCAAGCCCAAAGAGGCTGACACCTGGTAACGAATGGTGATGGTTCTAAAAACAAGCCAGACCTAATAAAAGACCTAATAAAAATTATGAATCCCGTATGCTGCCTCTGTATTGATGGCAAACAGGTTACACATGGAGTTTAACCGATGATGAGGGGGAGGCAGATACTCACTGAAGAGCAGGTCTGGGAGATACCGTTACCAAACTCACCCAGCTGCTGGGTTCCCTGAGGCAAAGTTTTTATTTAATCCAGCCCCAAGTCAATAGCGATTGACTTTTCACCTGCTTTCCATATCTTAACTGGACTGCCTTACACCTAAGGCATGGAATGAATCTTAGTACATTGTAATTACCGTACTCCTGGTGATGAACCGGTATGAAAAGTTGTCACAGAGAGAATTAATAAAATGTACATTATGAAAAAGAACTCTGCATTGTCTGAAATTAATAACGCACCAGATTTTTGCTCATTCACATCTGCTCATTACAGGCCTGTCCTTGAGTTTTCTGTTAAAATCACTTATTCAAACTACTTGTATAGATGTGTTCGGCATGAGATTATGTACTGTAGGTTTGCATCCCAGTTAGATGTACCACATGAGGATTTATTAATCTGTTATTTCTTTCAGGCATTGATTTTAGTGACATTTATATAACACCAGTATGACTAAAATGAACTGATTGATTTACGCGTATGGATTAGTTTGCCTAAGACTTTGAGGCTAGGTAGCTCTATCATGCACTGTAATGCCAGAATTCATCACTGTATTATTTACAAGAGACTGAACTGGCTGCATCTCAATAACTGAAGAGATCTTCACTGTTTTATTTATGTATAAATGTTTACTTAATCAGCCACCAATTTTATTTAGCAGAATTTGTTAGCAAATGGAAATTGTAAATGATAACATGGTTTCTATTTTAAAATTTATAGTCTTTCATCTATACCAAAATCCAAGATTTCTGGTAATTGCAATTAGCTGCAGCAATATTTCACATAAAAAATAATACAATACAACCTTAATACAGGAGGTCTGAGTAGTAGTGTGTCAAAGCCAACATAAATATCCCGACACTTAGAAATATTGTTGCAAGTTTAACAAAGCAACAAGGAGCCACCAGTCAGCACAAGGGCAGGAGCCCCATGGCTTGAGATGCAGTGGGTGTCACCACCTGCTGGCTGCAGCTTTGTGCTGGATTGAGGGGCCAGAGGATGCCACCGCCTGTTGCCTAGGGACCAAGTAACGCCAATCTGCAAAGTCTGGCCCATGGACATACCAGTATGGTGAGTTCTGCTGCCTTCTGTTATGAGAAAATCCCAATTCCAGATAAAATGAAGTAAAGCTGTATTTCAATTGCATGGGCTGTATGCCCTGCAACAGCTTGAGGAAAACCTGGTCAAAGGGGGCAAGGAAAGCACCTGCTCACCGTGCATCGCAGCTGGGAAAGTAGCTGGGCTACAATGTGGGTTTAAGAGAATAAGAGTTTGAGGAGACTTAATTCCAGGCTCCCAATAGATGGCATGGGTTTGCTTTGGACTATACTGCTTCTCCTGGGAACCAAGGAATAAAGAGACTAAAAGGATTTATTAAATGAAAGAGGAGACTTTAGTTTTAGGAGCCATTTAGAAATATTTTTAGTGTGGAGGCACATAAGGAGTGACATGTTAGAGCCATATAAAATAATAATAAGTGTCCAGAGAAGGTGAATTGAGTGCTGCAGTTCACCGTAGGTAATACAGCAAGTGGCGCTATGCGAGGAAACAAAGGTGAAGTTCTAAATGTAGTTAAAGGCAATGCTTCATTACTCAGCACGGGATTAACCCACAGACTCTCTGACCCAATACACCAGTAAGATGATGTAGAATGAGATTCAGTATAATATTGTACCTTTTTACAGTTTAAAGAAAGAGAAAAAAAAGTATTAAAAAAAAAGCCTGGCATGTACAGGCTCTTGTTGCACAGTCTGAAATAATTTCTAGCTCCCTGAGGAACTGAAGAAACACCCCTGCTGAGTCTTCAGCTGTATTTCATGCCATTGTGATTTTTTTAACCTTTTTTTTTTTTTTTTAGGTAAAAAATACAATAGTATTAGGTATGCCTGGGAAATTGCTTACCAGCTGGCAGTGCTAAAAAGGGAGTAAAACTTGCACGTCAGCACCCTGGGCTATAGCTCCAGGAGCATGGGCTCACAACTGGCGAATGCTGGGTGGTATGTGTGCCTCATGACCATTGAACCGATTGCTGCAGAGCTGTTAAGAGTTAGCTCACAGCATGTGGGTAACATTGCTGATGTTTTATTTCCGTGGCCAGTGCATGGCTTGTAAGAGCGAAACCCGTGTCTCTCCCATGAGCAAACCAAGAAGGCCACCACCATTCTGCCTCCATCTGGTTAATATTTAAAGCCAAGCGCATCCTCCACCTTGCAAATTCACACATTCAAAGTAAAGGGATTTATGGATTGGGTTTTGTTTTGGTTTTTTTAAATATGAAACTACTTAGGTATCGTTGCTTGGTCAGTGATGTGGAAATGTTGTGGGGGCAGCTGAGCCTCAGCAATCTCATTTCACCTAGGACTAGCACTCACCCTTTGTTGGGGCACAGAACTACATTATTAGTCACTTTTGTTGGACAGCCTGTGATTGCGATCTGATGCAAGGGGCCCTAAATGGAGTTTGATTTTGGTTTTCTACACACAGTGACACAAAATTAATCCAAAACATCAGTTCAAGCTGAAAAGTCAGTGATGCTTTATGAGCTATTAATATAAGAGGCAGTTCATATATGCACTTGTTTTGTGGCTTTCAGGCTTTAGGACACATGTTAAAACCTGCCATCCTCAAGTATGCTGTGGGCTGATTTTGACCTGAGGTCATGGTGATGTACCAAACCACAGCCCTGTAGATGAAAGGCTCTACCCTCTTGTAGGAGGGCTATAGTCATGCCTTTGGGATGTTCACAACCAGCTTCCCACTGTTTCTTCTTATCTAGCTTCTGTCTCTTTAACTGTGACTTAGAAAATCTGCAGGTTTGTTCATCATTCATTTAGGGTAATTAGGAAATGCACCTGACAAGGGCTAAAAAAAAAAAAAAGTAACAACAACATAAGTTGTTGTATGAAGGATAGGAGCTGCTTTAATTAGCTCTGTGCCCACATGGATGTTTACTCTGGTCCCTAATTGGAGCAGTAACTGCAGCATGTCTGCATGTTGCTTAGAAGCCCCTCAGGAAGCCCAGGGGGATGCTGAGGATGGTTTCCTCTATGCAGATCAAAGCAATGAAGCTGACTGATAGTGCTTGCAGTAAATTTACAACTCCTGACTGAACTGGAGACTATCCTTTAGGAAGATGTTTCAAGGCTGACTGCAGTTTTTGAAGAATGAGGAAACTGTTGAACCCCTTGGTAAGCCACTCTGTGTGCTGTTTCTGCTGATGTGCAAATACTGCTGTTTGCCTTGTGTCTCAGCAATTAGATTTTATTTCCTGTCTTATGCCCTTTTTATCCATGCTAATATCTCTCTCAGATCTTTTTGGATAACAACTGCTGTGTAGGAAGGTATAAAATTGTAGGTAAGACTGAACATTTGTCACCATAATGTCACCAAAATGGTCTTGACTAAAAGGTGTTGCTGCAGGAGTCTGATATTTTTTCTCAAGCTTCCCTCCATGCATATGAGCTTTTAGTTAGTCATGTTTCAAAATGAAATGAAGTCCTGTCTTATTTTTTTAAGCTGTAACGCTAAAAATGAAGCTGTTGCATGCATACTTCCTTCTGCTCGGATGCACTTGCCAGCATCTGCTGCTATGGGAAGCTGAAGTCACCGATGGCAAGGCTAAATTAAACCTCTCCAGTGTGTGTGTTGAGGGGGTATAAATCAACACGTGCATGGTGGCATGCGTGGTAAATGTGCTCTGCTTAGCGCTTTGCTTTCTAGGGGATGCAGCAGCTGCACAAAAAAGGTCTTAGAAAACCTAGTTTGCCTCGAAAGATCCTTTATCCTTCCATATGTGTTATTGTATGGATTCACCAGGGTTAAAAGCTCCAGTGTGCACCCCTGCTAAGCACCACCAAAGAGGACCAGTGGCTGCCCCCTGCTGTGCACCTACAGTGAATATTTAGTGGCTTCCTAAATGCAATGAGGCTGTTATAGCTGAACAGCTTCACCATGTGCTGTCTGCGCAGACATCCAGCAAAGAAATCAAAGGCATGATGTCACCAGTATTCCTTATCTAAAATTAAACATCTGTCTTAGGTTCCCAGACATGCAGAGACTTTGTATTAGAAACATATACTGAGAGTTCAAACTCTGAGTCATCTCATATATATTTCACTTAAACCAAGGGAATAGCAGAGAGAACAGACCTGCAAAAGAGCAATTCTCTGTGCTAGCAAGATGAGGGAGGAAAAACTGTTCGGGGACAATACTAATGGCTTCACAAGCAAAAAAAAAAATCTTGCCAATGAAACTGTGGCTCTAATATTCTGTACCTTTGCAATAAAGCCATGATTTGCTGTGGAAAGTGCAGCAGAGAATAAATGGGTCAACTCATGCTCATTAATAGTGGAGGCAGAGCAAGTGGCATTTAAAACAAGCCTGCTCGGAGGGAAAGCGAAATAATGATTTATTCTGAAGTCGTAAAATGTTTGTTGTCACAATTAGCTTTTCAAGAGCAAGTTGCAGCACTGTGCAGTGCCATTGGCTGAGCAGCTGTTGTGGTTTTGTTTAGTGAGGGGGGGCCTAAGGTGGAAGCTTCTGTAGGAAACTGCTAGAAGTTGCTCCCCTTTGTTTAGTGGACTCGGCCGGGCCTAGGGCGGACCCGCTGCTGGCCAAGGCCGAGCCGATTGGTAGCAGAATGTCCCGTGATAACGCCTCTGCGATAAGGTATTTAAGAAGGAGAAAACAGAAAAAAAAAGAGAAGACAAGATGTGAAGAAACTGAGCGGGGGCAGAGGCGCAGAGGGGGAGGTGCAGGCCTCACAGGCCTTGCAGGCCTCACGCTCTGGCCTCTTGCCAGGCGGCCGACCGGGCCCAACTCGGCCCGGCCTGGCTGCAAGAAGTGGAGAGGAGATGAGATGGGTGATGTGAAAAGATCCTGAGAGGCGTCTGCCAGCCTGTTGTGAAGAACCAACTTTTCTTGTGAGAGAAACAGCTGCAGACGCCAAGGTCAGTGAAGAAGGAGGAGGAGGAGTAATGCTGCCCCTGGCCAAGATTCCCCTGCAGCCTGTGGTGATGACCATGGTGGAGTGGGTTGTCCCCCTGCAGCCCATGGAGGTCCACGGAGGAGCAGAGATCCACTTGGAGACCGTGAAG
>JAAGAY010136102.1:0-140806 GCA_011801015.1 Ardeotis arabs
AACCTCCAAGAATGGAGATCCCCCCTTTCTGTGGGTAGCTGTCCCAGAGCTGCACCACCCTCCTAGAGAGTAAATTTTCCTCCATGTCCAGCTTGAACCTCCCAAGCTGCAGGCCCTGGCTGTTGGCCTTCATTCTGCCTGTGCCACCAGGCAATGTCCATCCAGCAGGGCTGGGCCTGTGGTGCCGGCACAATCTCAGCCACTGATCCCATCTGTTACCAGTGATGTGATGACCAGCAGGGAAGACAAACCACCCTCCCCTCCCTGCTCAAGAGAGATGTGAGGCTCTGGGCAGGCTGGGGATCGTGGGGTGGGGGGTTGTGCCTATACCCAGCCTATGGGAAGTGGAGGCTCCCAGTAAAAGCTCTGGTCACCTTTGCATGTCCCCATCCTAAAGCAGAACTGGTGTCTGCAGCATGAGATGGGGCTGCTCCAGCATTGAGGGGGACTGTCCCCATGGTGCCCCTTCTCAAAGGGGGGTGACCCCTGCCAGTGGGGCTGCCATGCATTCACATGGCGGTGTGATTGGGTGGGACTCCTCCAGTTGGCGTGGGGCAGGGGGGATGTGAGGACCTGGCTCGGCTCCATTCAGAGCCTCAGCAAACCTGACTGGGAGAAACACCTTCTCTGAAGCTGTGCTTTGGGTTTCTCTGTCGTCAGGGGCCTTAAATCATTGCCTTGGAAAGACTTGTTGCTTTCAAAGACCTGTCTTCCAGGAATGGCTCCCTCAGCCCTTCTGGCTGAGTGCCAATGTGTTTGCACTGTGTTTAAGGACAAATAGGAAATAATTCAAGGTGCCTTTCCCCCTTTCCAGCTTAGTCCTGCTGCCACCAGCTACAGACAAGCTCTCAGTCACTGTGTTGAGAAGCAGAGCTGGGCATCCCAGCTCTCAAACCTTCCCTGGGGCTATGGACTGGACAAGCAGGAGCCAGGCAAGGCAGGCAGGTCTGTGGGCCCATGGCTGCAATGAGCCTTTCTCCACGCAAGGCTGGTGGGTGGTGAAGCATCCTCAGTGTCTCTGCCAAGCAGATCCCCAAGTGTAGGGCCAGGTGAGTCAATGGCCTTTTGTGAGCCAGCAGGAAAAAGGAAGAGAAGATGTCTTTATGCAATATAAGAAATTAGAGGAGAACTTGAGTAAGATGCTGGAACTCTTACTTTACCTCTCTTATCTGTTTCTATTGATCTGCCCATCTGCCTAGTCATCTGTTCATCCATCCATCCATCCGTTTATCCATCCATCTATCCATCTATCTGTCCATCCGTCTCTACAGCCATTCAAACAGCCAACCATCCACCCAATGCCACTGCCATTCATTGGTCCTTCCATCCCTCTCTCCTTCCACCCACACACCCATCTGTCCACCCATCCCTCCATCCACATACACAGCCAACCAGCCAGCTGCTTATATGCTCACCTCTCCATTCTCCTATGTATCTCTGAATCCCTGTATATGCCCATCCATCCATCCATCCATCCATCCACTTGCAAAGCATCCATCCTTTCATCTTCATGCACTTCCCTCCGTCCCATCTGTGCCCATCCAGCTGGCCGTCCATCTGTCTGCGATCACACACATTCATTCGTCCATCTACCCATCAATCTTCTTCCATGCTTCTGCCTGTTCATCTGGGTCCATTCCAGCTACCCCTCCTCACACAGATGCCTCAGCTTAGATGTTCTCTCCTCTTTCTGCCTATCAGCACATGCACTAAGCTTTTTTAAGACACTTGAAATACACTTCTCTGATCCGCACAGTTTATCGAAGGTGCCCACCCTTGGCTGGTGTCGGAGATGATTCTGAGGCATCTCACCAGCGTCTTACTTTCTACAACCCAATTTTACCTCGTCTGTTCTTAGCACCCCCTTTCCTAGCAGGAATAGCATTCCCAAAAGTGCTGCTTCCCTGTCTGAAGTAGGTGTCCTGACAGATGTCTGCAGGAGGACTCAGACCTGCCAGGGTCTCCCCCAGGTCCAGCTTCAGCTTGGGGCTCTCTCCTTTGCAGATGGGCTCAGGCTGCGGGCACACACACAAGGAATGGCTGGATCGTGCCCGTGTGGTCCCATCTATCAACAGGATCCGGGAGCTGATGTCTAGAGAGGAAGAAAAGAACAGGATGAGCACAGGGAATGCTTCTCCCGTCCCTCCCCACCATCAGCTGCCTGCAGCCTCCCTGGGCTCTTTGGGCAGCTCGGTGTTTTACCGCCCTGGGTGGTGTCTCTTGCTATGGATTTATTTAATCACTATTTTCCTCAAGATGTTGACATCCGTAGCATTTGATGGACATGGCTTTCTGTAATTTAATCACACTTTGTGTGAAAAAGCACTTTCTTTTGCTTGTTTTCATTTGCTGCTCCTTAATTATTTTATTAGGAGAAGGAGCAAGCGGTCCTTCTCTGTTCGTCCTCTCCATGTCACTCATCATTGCTTAGGTGTCTGTCACGTCTCTGCTCGGTTGTCTGCTTTTGCGGATGAAGGGATTAAGTCTGTTGAGCCATCCTTACACGGGGGCTGTTTCCAGCCCTTGCTCTTCCCCATTCCCTCTCTCTGCTCTGTTTTCAGCTGAGCTGTGCTCCTGATGGCACGGGAACGGATTTCTGTGCGGCTTTTAGGGTACAGTGCTTTCCATTTTCTTCCCAATCCCTTTCTGAATAATTCCTAGTGTGGAGTTCATGTTTTCAGTCGCCACTGAGCTGATGTTTTTGGGGAAGTGAGCACCGTAACTCCAAGATATGTTTACATGGAGGCTGCAGCTCACAGGAGTATTTTGAGAACTGAGCCACCCTTTTTCTGTGCACAAAGACTTGATGAAGCCTTGGAGGAAACTCATCCCCTGCTCATCCCCTGGTCCTGCTTCACCCTGTGTCCTGCACACATACACACATAAATGGTTTTATCCTTGCCACATGCAGCTCAGCACAGCCAGTGTAGCAACATGGGAAAGACTCAAATCCTGAGGATCATTAATGAATGTCAGCTCGAGCTCCTGTCCAGAAACCTGAGAAAATTCAGTTAGGCGGCCGGTGCACAACGAACTGTATTGCCCCACTCAGAAGATGCTAAATCAAACAGCTCACCAAGGCACCATATTATTGTAGAGAGAAGAAGAGCCAAGCAGGGGGACAAACAGCACACCATGCACCCAGCTGCTGCCCCTTTCCAAAGCATGGCATGGTTAGGTTACAGTCCTCCCACCTGATTTCCTAGCCAGGGAATTGCAAAGGTGGGCACCAGCTCCCCACTGCTGCTAGTAAATAACTGGTTTGCTGGTGACAAGTCCTGGGGCTCTGTCACCTCTCTGCTGGGGACTTCTGATGTGTGTGTTTCATTTACATCCTGCAACAAGCCGCCTAGATGGAGGAGCAGCAATGACTTTCTGGTGTGAGCGCCTATCTGTGCTGTGGGGCATCTGGCTGGTGCAGCCCTGGCATATCCCCTCTAAGGTGAAGGTCAGAGGAAAGCATCTTGTGAGACAGAGGTGGCCCATGAGTCCTAATCTCCTGGTTCTTGCCAGCTGATTTGCTCCAGTCTAAGGTTAAAATAGTAGAATCATAGGATCTTGAAGGTTGGAAGAGACCTCCAAGATCATCAAGTCAAAATAAGTCATTGTCAGGGTGGGGAAGAGCGCTTGGGCTTCCCTGGCCACCAACACAGTGTCTGTCCATGCCCCAGTTCTTCCCTTGCTTCCTATACAAGTGATGGTAAGATGCGCTTTCCAAGGCAGCCCTGCCCATGGGGCTCTGAGCTCACCTGGTTTTCTCCTCTTCCTCCTCCACAGACAGCCACATCCAGTATGAGCGGGTAGGTGCAGACGTCACCATGAAGTGCGGCTCCATGGACTGGGACGCAGCTGTGACCTGGACAGCCAATGGCACCGATATCGATGAGTCCCACTTGAACGGGTCCTACTTGATCCTGAAGAAGGTCGACCTGACGCAGAGCGGCCAGTACTCCTGCTACGAGGGCTCCTCCTGGCACCTCAAATACCAGACCTATCTGAGGGTGGGAAGTGAGTACCCTGCCATGTGATGTTGAGGGGGGTAGAGCCCTGCTGTCTCACATTCACCCCTCACAGCCCCCTCCTGCCATGCCAACCCCTGTTGGTCTATACGATTGCCTGATGCACCCCGCCATACGAGCTCCCTGTGGCATGGAATCAGCCCCTCCTGTCCAAAACCTTGCATCAGAGCCGTTAGATTAAACAATGCCTCAAGAATAATTTGGGAAGGACCGTTGCTCCTCCATCCAGCCCAGTGCCATGACCACTGTCTCCACAGGTGGAAAGGGTTGGGGCTGAGCTTTCAGAGGGATTGTGGTTGGGAAGGAAAAGTCCGGGCTGGGGTTATTGCAATATGGTTGTTTCAGAGGAGTAGCCAAAATGTGGTGGCAGTTGCTGTGTGTTTGCAGAGCCCCTGTGTGCCGGCGTGTCGGAGGGCAGCTGCACGTTTCCCAAGATTCTGCCTATCTTAAGCGGGAGATGCGCTGATTCACAGGTCTCGGGGAGGGAGATAAGAGTTGTGCTGTATTTCACGTGATGCTGAGAGCTGATAGCAGCTGTGTGTTTGGTGGGCTGCTGTGTTTGTACAGCTGATAGCAGCCATGTCCTTCGCAGTACGGCGTCTGCAACCGGCAGCGGCAGGTGTCTGGGAGCACCAGCCGGCGTAGCTGGCTGTGGGGTGGTAACTGCTGCGGACGATGCTGCGAGGCGCCAGCTGGGACCCTCACCAGCTGGGGGTGCGGCGTGTAGGTGGCCGTACATTCCCAGGTTTGGAGGACGTGTTAGAGCCTTTCTCTGCTCCTTGCATCAGAGCCAGGGGGACATTTTCATCCCAGACCGTGGTCCGGCGGCAGAGGGTCGCAGGGGACTAGCTGTGGCCTGTGTAAGCCCTGCAAATCAGGCAGGAGGGGCTCACTGCATCTGTAGATCAGATTGAAGAAATTCAAGTTTCAGGGATGCTGCACAGTATCTGGCTTCGCGGTTTAGGGTCTGGTGAGAGGGACTCTGGCCCGTGGGCCAAGAGGAAGAGGTGCTGGAAGAAGCTGAAAGGCAAGGTGAAAAGCAGGGGAGGGGGGAGCAGCCAGTGGAGGGTAGGGTTGTGGTAGCGAGTAGGTGTCGAGGCTGGGAGCATGGCAGACGAGAAGGCAGTGGCAGATGAGTAGGAGCCTTTCAGCCGTGCTGTCGGCGTGCAGAGATGTTCGCGGGTGGTGCGGAGGTGTTCGTGGGACGGCAGGAGCTGGGTGCCATGGGGACAGGAGGCACCTGCTTGCCAGATCCCATTGCAGGGAGAGGTTCCAGGCTGTGCTGGTGTATGGGGGTGCTTCAGACTGAGTCTGGAGAGAACGAGAGGAGCGAGAGGGGGCTGCAGCCTCCAACCGCCTCCTCTGCAGCTGTGGCATCGCCGTCACTTTGCAATGGCTCTTCCATCTGCTAAGCACCTCGCTAATAGTAATCCCTGTCAATCTGCTCAGGGACCCGTGGGAATTGCTCAGCCTTAGAGCCCAAATCCTGCTGTTTCCTGTTACTGTGTGTTCCCATTCGCTGGAGGCTCACAGCCCGCTCTGAGCGCTGGGCAGCTGAGGAGCCCGGTTGGACATTGCAGGAGCCACCAGCCCTGGGAGACGGGCTGACAAATAAATATGTGAATGCTGGGTGTTGTTAATGCAATTAAGTATGCAAGGAACTAATCAGGTGAGACGCTTTTAGTAGTAATTAATTTAATTGCCTGGATTTTAATTTAACATTCTCCGTGAGCTTTCCTTTCCCAGCTCTGCCACCGCCAGCCCCTGCCTGCACCCTCCCAACTTTCCTCCCTCTGCAGAGCTTGATTGATTCCCTGGAGGTGCACGGGCTGCTGCAGGGGAGCATGTTTGGGAGCATCCCAGGATGGGGATGGAGGTGGGGGTGGAGATGGAGATGGAGGCAGAGACGAGCATGGGCATGGGCATGGGCATGAATATGGAGATGGAGATGGAGATGGGCGGCTTGCAGGAGATTTGCAGCATAGCCCTGTGGTAGCATCCCTGCTGCAGCTGAGCGCACTGGGAGCCCAAACCTGGTATTTCCTCAGATCTTGGACTCGTTTCTTTTCAATTGCATGGGAAGCTAAATGGAAACAGGCCTGTGCCTGCGCTTTCCCTTCTTGCTGGGGCAGCGGGAAAGATGATGGCAGTGGGAGTGAGAGGCTGGGAGAGTGCGGTGAAGTGCTGGGGATCTCATTAAATAAATGACAGTACCTGGAGTGTGCCCCCCAGGTGAGGCAGGGGCACTCCCAGGCAGACACCGCAGGATGTCAGGAGGGAGCGGAGAGATGGCGAGGACTAGGAAGGGGTGTCAATTAGCAAAGCGAGCTCCGTCGTGGAGGTCAGCGAGCGCAGGGATAAAGGGAGACCTGCCAGGAGTCAAGCTGAGCGAGACCTTGCAGAGGAAATGAAAAGAGGAGTTAGCTGTATAAATATGGAGCAAACGAGGAGAGAAGAGCAGAGCTGGCTATGCAGCCAGGTTTCAGGGGAGATTAAAGGTAAGCTCGGCAGAGCCCGGTACCAGATGAACCCCGCCGGGTCCGAGCCGTGATGCTGAGAGTGAGAACAGCATAGGCTGGGGGATAGGAGGGAGGATAAAACCTGGAGACAGTCCTCCACCATGTAGGCACCTTCAAAGAGAACTGTGCATTGAGGGCTTAGGGAGCACCTCATCCCCAGGTGAGGACATCTTCTGTTCATTAGCAAGGCTCGTTAGCGGCTGAGAGGTCATTGATAGTACTCAGTGCTGTGGTGCAAGGTCATGTGTACCCTGTGCTTGAGAAAAAGAAAAATGCCAATCAGACAGCCTGACCTCACAGCACAGCAAGGCCGCGGGGCATGCTTGGAAGAGGGAGCAATTAAAGATGTGGAGACAAATGGAAAATGGGGGAAAAATTTAAGGGGGACTTGCCAGGGATATATCACACCAGCTTAACCTGATAGCTCTCTTTGATAAGGGAACTGATCTCCTAAGCCCAGAAATGTGGTCGATGTAATCTGTCTTGACTTCAGTGAAGTATTTGCTATGATGCCACATGGGAAATTATGAGTTAAACCAGAGAAAATGTGGATTAGTATGAGAGTTGGAACACGGCTTAGGAAATGGCTAAAGAGGATCAGATTGTGCTGAAAGGGGAGCTGCTGGGAGGAATAGGGGAACTTCGGCATTGGCCTTCAAACCACTCTCAGTGGTGTTTCCCACAATGGCTCTGGCTCAGAAGGAGCAGGGAGCTCCAGTGGGACATACCAGTGGCTGCAGAGGGACCTCAGGATTTCTGGAGGGGCCAGGATGCTCCATAAAGAAGCATAAAGAAGATGTCTCATCAATGCACTTCAGCAGGCAGGCAGAAGGACACGGGTAGCTCAGCTGGTCCTTGGGGTGAGATTTGATACCTAGGTCCACATCACTGGGGACACGTCCAGGAGCCTAGTAGCACACAGGGGAGCCCACGTGACTGGGGCTAACTGGGCTGTCGTGTCCCCTGCAGAGATGGGGACACTGGTGTGTATGCAGCAGGGACAACGTACATCCAGGGATGGGGTGACAGGAGATGGAGAGCCTACGTAGGAGAGGAGGAAGGGCCCACAGGCTTGAGCATCCCTAAGAGTCCCAGATCACCCATCTGCGGGGTGTGATGCATCCCAGGCACAAACCATCCTAGAGGAAGGTGACACTTCTCCAGGGCAGCTTCTTCTAGAAGACTTTGAGCAGCGACATGTTGCTCTGCCTCCTTTTTTCAGGCAGCTGAGCATGGGGTGAAGCACAGGAGAGCAACCAGGATGCTCCATGTTTGTCTCCAGTGGATCATCTGCCCTGCAGCCAGGAGAGCAGCAGATGCCTGAGCATGGCAAGAAGCAGGAAGCAATGGGGCCAGGACTTTTGCACACTGGGCATCCCTGAACTTCGCCCAGGGCTGAGCACCAGGAGCAGGCAGGAGGGAGGAGAAGGCTGTGGGTACCAGGAGCACAGCGCCGGGCTCCTGGCTGCCCCCGTGAGCCACAGCTCTGCATTTGGAAACACGCGGCCAGAGGGCCCGGGGATGGATATAACAAAGACATTGGGAAATAATGCGCTCTTGAGGTTTGGCACACGGCTCCGTGCATTACAGAATGTTATAAAAATACTGCTAATGGGCCAGAGAGGAGTGGAAACGCGCGGCAGAAAGGCTGCCAGAAGCCGGAGAGCACACATGGGAGGGGGGAGGCCTTGTGTGCAAAGAGGGGGGGGAGGGAGGCAGCCAGGGCAGGCGTCTGTCCTTCCACTCCCATCCCTCCGTCCCTTTCTAACCTTCTTATCTTCATCCTGACCCAGCGGCTCCACCCATTTTCACCTCTCTTTTTGCCCCTCTGCCCAGCTGTGGGGACGCCCAAGTGCTGCCAGCTGTGCTGCTGACCCCCGTCGCTCTGCCTGCTGCCTGACAGGACTGCTGCCTGATGGATTGGGATGTAGGGAAGGATGGGGTCCGTGTAGGAGAGAAAATATGGCAAAATCCCCTCTAGCAGCGGGGACACAGGTCAGGATGCAGGCAGGGAGTTGACATCCACATCACAGTGGCGGCACGGGGACTCCTAGCCCAGTGCCAGTCCCAGCTCTGCCCTGTGGGCATTGCTGCCTTCCAGGCGATTGTGGGAAAGGGACTGGCAGAGGGCAAGCAGCTCCAGGCTGGCCTCCTTCCTCCGTGTCTGTCACTGCAGCGGCTGGCGAGAGAAAGGGGAAAAAACATGCGGTTTGACGGAAAACGACATGGAAAAACAACCAAATTAACAGAAAAACAAACAAAGCAAAACCAGAGAGAGGGAGGGGGGAAGGGGCAAAGCAACAGGAACCACATGTGAGCAGGGAGGCCAGGAGAGCCCAAGTGTGTTCTCTGGCCTGATTAGCGAACGATCAAACATCGGCCACTAATAAATAATCAGAGCCTCCTTTTTCTCTGCCTTAGAAGTCCCTTTCCTCCCAGCTGGGCTCCAGCTGCAACCAGAGGGTTTGACTGCAGTTTGCATCTTTTTTTTTTTGTTGTTTGTATAACTTTTTGTCTTCTTCACCCGTCCAAAATAAAGAGGAAACAAAGAAGGTAATGAGCTCTCCACGTAAGATGTGTACCTGCAGCTCCCCAGGAGAGGGATGCAGCACCAGGGCAGGCAGGAGGATCCCATGATGGGCATGGGATAAACAGCAGAGGAAGGCAGTGCCAGTGACTGGTGTCTGCTTGCCTGCCTCCGTAGGTTGGTTTGGTGAGAAAAACTGCAGGAAGGCACTGCTGCCATGCCAGCTTGAGAAAACAGAGGTTTGTCTGGCTCCAGCAGCCAGCAGTGAGGGTTCCTCTGCCTGGGAGCAGAGTGCCAGCTGGTCAGGCTGGTGCTCCTGCTGCTGGCACGGATGCTGATGGAGAGGCATGGGCTTGGGGTCAGCGCGTGCAGATATTTCCCTGCTCCTGTCCAGCGATCTGTGATGCAGGGCTTGCTTTTTTTTTTTTTAAAGCCCTTTTGATGGATTTTTCCCCTATGAACTTATCCAATCCCTTCCCGCGGCCGTGTAAACTGAGGCTATTTCGAGAGCAGCAAGTTAAACACGACTGCGACCGTTCCCTGGCACCAGGGCCAGCTGGCAGGGAGCAGCGCCCACCCCTGCGATTCATCACTCTTGCCCTCCAAATGTCCTCCTACCCCTCAGGGGTGGCCCTGTGCAAGGTCAGCCCCAGGGCTGTGCCCAAGCAGTGCGTGGGGCAGGACTGCGTTAACCTGGACCAAACCTACAGCAAGGATGGAGCTAATAAATATAAGCATGTGGCTGCTGATGTTCCGGCATTGGGAAATGCATCCCAAAGCTGTTGGGTTTACTGCTGGGGATGTGGCTGATTTCTCCCGACATGCCTGCGGGGCTGGGGACTGGGTAGGTGCAATGGCTCTGGGGGGCTTCATGGTCAAGCATCGACCCCCTTCTGCTCTCCCTCCAGTTCCTGAAAGCTGTGGGAAGGGCCCTTTGCAGACAGGGTCAACCAGATTGTGAGAGTGCCTCGTTCATCAAAATTCGGCTTTGTTTTGCGAGGCACACATACTCTCCAGTCGCCACCTTTCTGTGCCAAGCTGTTCGTTCGCGGCTGGGAAAACTCAACGGACTAACTTTGCTGCCTGTGCCTAGATTTTGGGTCTTGGCCTGGCTGGGTGCTCGAAAAAGCATTCTGGGTAACGATATGCAAATTGCCATCCCTGCTTTTTAAGGAGAAGGCCAAAAAAAAAAAAAAACAACCCACCCCAAAACCCCACCACCCTCCCAAATGCAATTAGTCCTAATCGAATTAGGAGCTGGAGTAGAAAAACAAACACGTTCACAGGCAGCAGGCGACCTTTCTGCCCTATCCGGCAGGATGCATGCTGCTGTGCCGCAGCGGGAAGGAGTGAATGAAGCGGTGCCCCGTGGCTCGCATGTGCACATGCTCGCACCCGCGCGTGCACGCACCCGCGTCCCGCTGTGTCCCTCCCGTCCTTCCCCTTGCTGGGCTGGGCAGCCTGCCCAGCTGCAGCATAGCAGAGTGATGCTTCTTTGGCTCGCTACGTAAAATATTATAATCTGGGGCAGCCGGTGTCAGAAACAATAAAAATATCCCTTCTCCCATCCCTTGTGGCCCCCCCGTTTGCATGGGGGAGCTGGAAGCAGCGGGGAATGTGCAGCGGCAGGGCGAGCGGAGCGGCACGTGGCATTTATTAGGTGTGGCGGCACAGGTCCGGAGCACCGACAGCTCTGCCCTGGCCTCGCCGATGCTGTGGCCCACAGAGCCCCTGCTCGAGGGAAGAGCATAGCTGCGAGATGGCCAACGCCTGCGGGATCCCATTTCAGGTCCCCACCAGTACCTGAAGGGATGTGGCCCCATGCTTGACCCCACTGACCGATGAGCTTGTGCCGGGTTGGGTGCTGTGGAGAGCTCATAGCTTTGCCCTTTGCCTGAGTCGTGACAGTGGCATGGGGGCACTGCAAAGCAGAGAAGGTGTTCACCCCCTTGCCAGCCCACTCCCCGGCGAAGGGAGGGGGTTAGCAGCAATCAGCCAGAGCCAGAGCTGGAGTGTCCATCAGAGAGAGGGTGCTCCCAGGTGCCAGGACCCCTTTGGCGAGCGCCTGGCAGGGTCCTAAGCTTTGGACCTCGGTGTGAAATGCACCCAAAGGCTCCCTGTGCATCCCCTCCTGCAGTGGGGCTGGAGGTGAACTCATGGGATGTGTCAGGGGAGCAGGCTGATTCTGCCCCTTGTCCCATCCCAGCAGCTGCCGGGCTGGAGAAGAAGAAAAAGGGCTTTAGGGCTTGGCAGCTTGGCTGGGAAACCCTCCCCGTCTTCGCCTAGCAGGAATGCTGAATCCTGTGTCCTGGAGGGATGGCAGCACAGCCTCCTCCCGGTCTCTTAAGGTTTGTTTATCCTCCTTAACATGACAAAACCAGCCCTGTAATTAAAGAAGCCCAAATCCAGTCTAAACAGCTTCCCACAACCCCCGCTTCCCTGTGCCAGGAATTAGGGATGCCCGGGGCTGGGAGGACAAAGTCTTCTTGGCCGCAGGCTGGGACGGTGCATGCCGGGGGCTGGGAGAGGACATGTGTTGGTGGCACGGCACTCTGTTTGCACTGGCCTCTGCGCCAGGAAGGATTTAGTCTCGGACGCTCCTAAGTGTCCCTTGTCAAAATATTTGGCGCGAGCTTCCTGCCTCCCACCGGCGGTGGGTCCTCAGCTTCAAGGGCGCTGGGAGGGGAGGGACTGGGCGGGATGCGGCCACCTCCTGTGAACCACAGCCATGGGGCAGAGCAAAGGGGTTGATGCTCCGCATCTGGATGTTGCTTTTCCCTCTCCGTGCACAGCTCCATAGGGCTGTGGCACTTAAAAAAAGATCACACTGGCACGGCATACAGCTCTTGCCTGTCACCAGCCACTTGTGCCCATATCTGCAGGGACCTAGGCCAGGGAGTCTTCCCAGGGATAAGGAGACCCCAGGATGGGGACCCTCTGCAGCACCATCCCTGCCACCTGGAAGGAGATGAGATGGCAAGCTGTAACAAATCCTCATCTTTTCCCAGCTCCCAGTGCTTCTCCATCCCTCTCCAAAACTGCTGGCAACAGCTGGGAACCGCAGCGGGGCTGGGGCAGGCGGTGGGTTCCCAACCAAGGGCGTCGTGGGGTCCCAACCGAGGGCGCAGCGGCGTCAGGGCAGGATCCAGTGTACTTCGACGTGAAAGACATTGTCGTTAGCTATGCTTTCCCGAGCCGGTGCGTCTGCTGTAAATAATTTAGCAGGGTGAATGTGTGCTAACAGCAGGTCAGGGCAGGGAGGAGAGGAGAGGGAGGAGAGTCTTGGGTCTGGAAAGCAGGGAAGGGCATTGGGAATAAAGTGAGATTATTTTCCTCCCGTTAGCCGGACCGGGTGGTGTCTCACCCCCGGAAAAGGAGTCAGAGGGTTCCCATGCCCGATGGATCTCTCCTCTGCTCAGTCCCCTCCCGAGCTGTCAGCATCGGTACCAGAGGCAACTGCAGGACAATTTCCAGTTGCTCTTGCTCCAAGCACTTTAATGCTGTTTAAACAATTACGCAGTTGATAAATTTTGACAAGAAGAGATAGAAATAGCCTGGGAGAGCCACGCAGTAGAAATGCTCTAAACAGATGTCCCTTTTCTCCCCCTCCTCTGCTCCCTGGGGGTCTTTATCGTTTGCTGTCAACTAAACAAGACAGTGTTTGCATGAGTTGGGATGGTGGGGTGGGGGAGCAAAATGCCTTATTAAAATGGTTTATGATACCATCCCTAGGGTGACGGCTGCTTGTTTTCTCTCCAGGATGGTCTTTTCTGCACCGACAGGAGCCACGCGCGGCCTGCTGAGCGCGACTGTGGCTGACGGCGGGCCATTTGTCCCGTTCCCCGCCAGCTCGCTGGGTACCAAACTGGGCAGCCTGGCTGCCAGTGATGCAGAGGAGTGAGAGGGGCATGGGGTGTTTACCAAAAGCAAGGGAGCAATGACAGCCTACTGTACCAAACAGCATGGGCTGATTTTGGTCTTGCTCTGGGGATGTGAAGAACGGGAGCCCAGCAGTGCCTGCGCAGAACCTCACGCAGCAGGGACCAGCAGTGGCTCCCCAGTGAGAGACATGGAGGGCAGAGCGGCCACGAAACCAGGGCTGGACCAGAGTCAGGTCCACAGGGGAAGCCTGATGCCCTGTGTGGCTGAGCTCAGACGTGTAGGGAAAGGAGATGGATGCTGCTGTCCATCTCTGGAGGCCAGGAGACCACTCAGTGGGTACATGCCAGGAAAGCTCTGGGCGATTAGGAGCCAGTGCTGTGGTTTTGCTCATGTTGGGCTGCCTTGTTCTGAGCACTCCCAACGCTGCATATTTTTCCTCCCCTTGTAGTGTGTGCAGCTTTGTGCTGAGCACAGCTCAACTCAATGCATGTTCCAGGAGGAGCAGCATTGCACAATGTGGGGTGTCAGGCGTGCCCTACCCTCTCAGGGAAGAAAGCAGAGGGCTGCAAACAGCTCTCTGCCTTTCAAGTGCCTTCTGGATGCCGTGCAACTTGTATTGGTCCAAGCCAGTGCCTGCAGATTCCAGCAGGCTGGAACCATGGAATACGTTGTGTGTATGGCAAATGAGCTGGGATCCGTCATCTGTTGTCTTTGCAGTTGACATGGTGCTGTTCACTTCTTTTGGGAAGAGCTGCCTTGCTGAATCCCTACCTCTAATGGCAAGGGACATGCTGATGACGTGTACCGTGTGTCCCCACACACACTCCTGCCAGAGAAGCACCCAAAGCGGTCTGGTTGTTTGCTCTCTCAAAGCAATCTCTGCAGCAAGGCAAGAGCCCAAAGCATCCATCATGGCACTGCGCGGGCATTCGTCTGGGCACAGAGCGGAGGGTGGTAGAAAGGTGCCCGTGCAGGTGTCTCTGTGTGGGTGTTGGTGCTGTGGGGTGTGATGACCTGCCTGTGCACACCTGTACATCACTGCCCACTTGCTGCGGCATCCCTGGGTGTAAAGCAGTGTGGTTGCCTGGCCCGGCGGGCAGCTCTGTGGGTTTAAAGTCGGTGTGCAATGGGTTTGAATGCACCTTTGCAAAGAGAGATCTTTGCATGCAGAATCTCTGGCTGTTGTGGGCACATCTCTGGCTCCTGCTTGCTTTCTTAGTGCTCAGTCCTCCAGTGCTGGATTCATCTCTGCTCTTTGCATTTGGACCCAAGCTGTTACCCCTTCCCACTGTGTCTGATTTCCCTGAGTCGTCAGCCAGGTGCAGCTGCCCTCTGCAAGTGCTCTTTGGCTTTGTCTTCCCCCTTGTCCTCCTTTGTCCCCCACAACACCCAGGGACCTGGACTCAAGTGCTGCACTGGGGACACAGGGCACCTCCTGTTCGCTTCCCTGCCAGGGAGAAGAGCCTCAGCTTGGTGGGAAGCAGCCAGGTCAGAGCCTCAGTGGAAAGGCAGGAGAGGAAACTGAGGCACAGGCTGGGGAGCAATTTCCCAAAGCTGCACGGCTGGGCTTAGAAACCAGACTGGTGATTCAGAGCCCTCCTCGCCCTACCTGGCTTCCCAGCTGGGGTGTGCTGGGTTGGGCCCCCTCGCTCTGGGGCTCCCACCTGCTGCAGCCCACCCCGGGGGAGCAGTGCACCCAGCAGGCACTGGGTACCTTTGCATCACACCACGGAGCAGGACAGCTCACGAGCAGCCAGCCTGGAGGCATCGCCTGTGGGCAGCCTCCACACACGCTCCGCTTTCTGCTACAGCCTCCATCATCCAGCCCTTCCTCCCATCCCTCCTCCTCCCCCTGCCCAGCCAAGAGAGCCGGAGCTGGCTGAGCGTGGCTGGTCAGTGTGTGGGTTTACTTCTGCTTCCCTTCTGCTCCCTGCAGCGGCTCCTGCTCTGCAGCAGGGAGACGGAGCCACAAAGCTTGAGGAAGGGGGAATTCCCGTATCTCCAGTGAACCTGCTGAGTTGGTCATAAGTGGTGAAATAAAGTCCAAAAATCAGGGTTTTGCACTCTTCCTGAAGAAGAGAGAGTGGAGGGAGGTAGCTGGTAGTGGCCACCCCTGCTCTTCACATTAATAAAAAGCAGGTGGGAGAACGCTGCTGGCTTGGGGACTGCACTGGTCTGCTCCTTGCTGCAAGTGCCTCTGGTGACCCGTGGCTCTGGCAAACCAGGCTTCCCTTGCTAGAGCTGCGCAAGCACACCAGCAATGCTCCCATCACCTCCAGAGACTCGGGAGAGGAAACACCGCTCACTGTTTTATCTGCCCAGGTGGTGTTTGTGGGTGTGATTTTTGCCACAGCAGCGAAGCATTGCATGAGCGGCAGCATGGGGGCTGCTGCGTCAGCCTGTGGAGGATGCTGAGGGTTTTGTTCAGAAGTGAAAAAGAGCAGTGGGCTTTTTCACGGGCGTTAAAAAGCTCACAAAGCTGCCGTGGCACGTAGTCAGCGCAGGCATCATTTTGCTGCATTCCCTTCCCTCTCTTCCCCGTCTCCCGGCGACTGGTGGATCAGAGCAAACCCTGGGGATGATTTGCACTTGGGGCAAGCAGAGCAGCTGCCCCAGGGCTGACAGTGGTGCTGCCGTGCACCTCTAGGGCTTAATTACGATGAAAAGAAAGCAAAATTGCAGAGAGCACGGAAGATACCTCCTGCAGGAGGGTGCCGGGATGGAGACAACCCAAACTGTGAGTTTGTATTGGAACAGGCTGGCCGAAAAGACTATTCTGGGGCTTTTAGAGTCAAGATTGAGACAGTTCTGCCACATGCCGCTTGTGTCTGACAAGGAGGCAATTTTACCTCCTTACAGAGTCTCTGGGATATTATGGGAGGAGTAATTTGAGAAGGACCTTGGTAAACCAGGGAAAGTGCAGAAGGATGCAAAGAGAGTGTGGGGGGGGAACTGCCATAAGGAGAAAGACTTAAAGTAATCTGTTCAGTGGCTTCAAAAGGACCTGGAAAGGTGCCCTGATGCCCGTGGGTAATTACCTCCGAGCAGAGAAGATACTGGATACTAAACCAGCAGGCAAAGCCATAACTAGAGGCAATGACTGGAAGCTGAGCGCAGCCACGTTCAAATTAGAATTGAGGCTCATATTTTTAATAGAAAAAATGATTAAGCATCGGAACAAACTGCCAAAAGCAGTGGCGGCTCCTCTGTTGCTTGTTATCTGCAGAGCAAGGCTGACTGCCTTGCTGAAAGATGACTCAGTAGAACACAAGTTATTGGACGCAATAGAGGGGTAGTAGAGGGGCGTAATAGCCTGTGCAACGCAGGAGGTCAGGTGAGATGAACTAATTTTCTCCTGTGGCCTTTGAGTCAGTGAGTTAAGAAAGGTGCATGTCCCTATCTTGCAGATTTAGCGTGGTGGTGACTGTTCCTTTCATCGGATGGTGTGACTCAGCTGTGCAGTGGTGCAGAGCAGGGCTGTGGGGACAAATCTGCAGCACAGCAGGCTGTGGGGTATTCGGAGGATGCTGCATGTTCCTGCTTAGGATGGGGCTGAGACTGTGCCCCTCATCCCCTGCGTCTTCTGAGACACTGGGTGCTCAGACCTCGCCTGAAAGACAGAGGGAGGTGTAGGAGGGCAGAGTGTCCCTCACTGTGTCTAAAATGAGTTGGTCCAACCCTGGGCAGGGATGCTATAGGATGGGGATGATGGAGCCTCCTCCATCTCAGCTCCCTGGTGCCTCCACTTTTTGTGCACCCTGCTCCCAGCCAGGCTGCAGAGAGAAGCAGAGCAGTGGCTCAGCACTGGGGGAGTCTGCAAGGCATGGGGAAGGCAGAAAAGCAAAATGGACCAAAATGGGATGAGATGGCTCAGGGCTTTAAAAAGGAAGGGGGAAGGGAGGGGGGCAGGGGAAAAACTCATGTGAGATGTAAGCTGAAGGAGAGGAAGCCCTCCTCTGAAGGAGGGATTGACAGAGAGCTTTTGATCAGGAGCTAGATGGAGATAATGTGCCGTCAAGCGGTGATGGGGAGGGAGCCAGGAGCAGTTCCCCGCGAACCTCTGCCTCCAGCGTGCAGACAGGAGCTTGGCACAGTGCGGCCAGAAGCACTTACCGCCCTTAATGGCCGGGCAGAGCCTCCCAGGCCACCCCATTAGGAGCTGCCACCCCAGGCAATCTGGCACAAAGTGCTCAGCCAGTCTGGGAGCAGTCGTGCTGCAGAGCTGGTGATGCCACCTCCAGCCTTGGCACTACCAGCCCCTCCAGCTGGACATAAGGCAGGCCCTGAGAGTGCAGCAGGGCAGCACACCCTTCTGGGGTGAGACTGAGTTAGTCTGTCTCTTTTTGAAGCCGTCTGACTCCTCCAGGGGCAAGAAGAACCATGTACTGCTGAGCGGATGCCATGTATCCTGCAGGTCACGGTGCCGCATCCTTGTCCAAAGGTGCCGGCGTTGCATAGGAGGATGGAATTGGTGGTCCAGGGTAGCAAATGGACTGTGGTGGGCTTCAGTTGAGCTGGAGATGTGGGGTTTCAGGCTGGTATCACCACTCCAGGCTCTCCAGCAGCACCCTGCTTGCAGTGGGCAGAGGTGAGCTCATACAGGGTGGGCAGCCCAGTAGACATACAAGAGGAGGGGGATGCAGCCCCGGCACAGGGCTCCTGCCAGACAGCTTTTCCCCATGAAGGAAGATAAGCCTGTCTGCATGCCAGTGGCTGCTGCCAGACACAATCCAGGGCGCGTATCGGCGGGAGGAGCTGGCTCTCCCCATGCTAGGAGAGGGCCAAGTCCTCTTCACCTACCGCTCCGGCAGCAGCACTCCCTGCTTTGCATGAAAGAAGTGCTTTGATTGCTGACATCTGTAGACAATCAGATAAGAATTAGAGTTATTCCTCTCGGCATAAATGATATTTCTAATCTCGTAATCCCTTAATATTGTTCTCACCAGGATGTAGCCACCGCTAATCCCTGAAAGTTTGTTCTTGGGCAAATTTCAGGGAAGCCGAGGAGGTGTGGGAGGAGGGATTGGCCGCCTTCCCTCTCCTCACCCCCAGAATCCCTCCCGGGTATGAAGCAGGCGCAGAAGAGCCGATCAGGCGGCAGCCCCTCCTGCTAGCTGGAGGATGTTCGCACTGGGATGGAAGTGTTTGCAGAGCCCTTTCACTGCTGCTGCAAAGAGCCCGTCTGAGTCTCTGCCCCAGGTTTGTCTCTTGGTTGAGCAGGTCTGTGGCACCGGCAGCAGCTCCAGCCTGGTTTTACCACTTGGCTTTCCTGAGGAACAAAACCTCGGGCCTCTATTTGTGTGCTGGAGAGGTGCAGCAAGGTCCCTGCCGCATCTTTCCTTCACCACCCCATCCCAGCTGCGCAGCACCAGCTCCACCAGCTGATACCAAACCACAACCGGGGCTTGCACCCAAGATGCCAGTGGGAGCTGGGATGAAACCCTGGGTGGTATTGGGCTGCCTGCGAGCCATCAGCAGCCTGCTGTGGTGCAGGAATGGAAACCCTGGCCCAGACACCGACCCGTCACAATGGATAGGGAGCCACGTTAGCAGTCACTCAAGGGAGCAGCTTGCAATGTGGAGGTGAGCAGAGGGGCTGGATGTGCCAAGAGTCTGTGCCTTTCCTGTCTTCTAGGTTCCTTCTCTTTTACAGCAGCTGTTGCTTCTCCTGCTGCTTCAAGTTTTTCTCACTTTTTATTCCCCAGATGGGGAATAAAGGGGCAGCACAGCTGCTTCAGCCACATCCTGGGCATCTTCTTCATCTTAGCAAGGTGAAGGTGTTGGAGATGGCTTGGTAGCAATAAATACCCAACATGTCTGCCTCTGTTTGGGAAAATTAGAGAGCCTCACACAGGTACAACGTGCCCATGGCCTGGGCACGCAGCCGGGCAGAGGGTGTGGAAAGAGGCTACTTCCCCTGGGAAGCGTGCCCATCACCATCCCTTCCGTGCTCCTCTCACCAGCATCCTACCTACTGGGGCACCAGCATCCCTCCCCTCTGCCACACGGAAGCATATTCGTCATTGCCTTGCAGCCCCAAACAATTTGTTACTATAGTTTCTTTTTTTCCATGCAGGAAGAGCTCAGATCTCTGCAGGGCTCATTTCTAGACAGCTAGAAGGAAAGGAGAGAGCTTAGCCTCAAAGCCAGGCGGTGCCGTGGGGATGCTGTGGTGGCAGGACGCAGGACACAGCAGTGCAATGGTGCAACTTGTCCGAGAGTCCCTTGCAAACACTGGAACTCTACAAAATCCCTGGGAAGAGAGGGGCAGATGGTATTGGCTTCTAATGAGCCAGCGTAATGCCACAGTGCTTTCGCTGGTGCACTGTGAAGGCTGGCAATTGGAGAAGGAGCTAGTGGGTACCCTTGTTGCACTGGGAGATGCTAGTTTTCAGATTCCTAAGGGTTTTGCCCATAAAGGGGAAATGAATGGGTTTGGCTGTTCACTGCCAACTTTAGAAAAATGCCCTGAAAGTCAGAGCCAGATGAACATTTTTGATGAATCAGGAAGTCAGAGAATTAAGCGCTTGGGTTCAAGATTTTGCTTGGTTTTTTTTTTTTTTTTTTTGATGAGATTTTAATGAAATTGGAGGGAGCACCAAAAGGAAAAGCCCTGGAAACTCAACCTTTCATTTAAAATCACCAGAAGGAAAAAAATACTGTTATTATCATGTTTCCATTGGAAGCAAACAAACTGCAAAGCAACCACAAATGTGTGAAACACTTTGGCATGGCCAGATCCCTAGTGTTCACTGGGGTGAGGTGCAGGGAGGACAGTTTGCCCCAGTTTGGCTGCAAACAGGCACTTCCTGATGTGCCTGCACTGGCTGAGGAGGGGATGGGTCCACGACTGTGGGTGGGTGAGCGACTGGGCATCCTGGGGCTGGCACGGATGCAGAGGTGCCAGGGCAGAGCAAGGGCTTACCACGTCCTGAGACCTGAGGAGTGGGAAGGAGAGGTGTGAATGTGCCCACTGGCCCTGAGACCAAGTGCCTCTGCCTCTTCCTGTATTAGGATGGTGCTCTCCTCATCCCTGGGATCTCCCTCGCTCAAGGGCCACCACCCCTCTGCCCAGAATTTGGCCTTGCCCTGTGCCAAATCCTGGGCAGAGAGCCCCTGTGAGGACAGGTAGACATCCCAACCTGGCCTGAGGGAAAGTTTTAGCCCCAAACTGCGGCAGCATACTGAAAGATGCTGTAGGGCATTGCATCTGCGGCGGGAGGGCAGTGACAGCATCCCTTTGGACTCTCATGACCTCCATAAGTGGATTGCGCCTTTGTTATCTCCATGCCCATGGACAGCCCACTCCGTGCCTCTTAAAGCTTGTTCAAACCAGCCCTTTTTCTCCTCGGGGCTGGGATAACATCTCCACACACCGCCAAAGACCCTCCTGGCTCATGGTAATCACCCAGAGCTGCACCAGGAAAAGCAGGTAATTAAATTCAGGCGCTCGCTTTTTCCCCCAGCAAGCAGATGCAGAGAGACAGCAATCCTGCGGAGATTTATCTGGGCAGGGGGCAGAAATTTCGGTCTTGATCTTCCCCATAGCAGCTGCTGGTATATGGCCGCTGAGCCAGGGACCCACTCCCCCCATCCAGCTATGCCTCGCTGGCTTATCATTTCCAATCCTATCAGAAACAAAACTGCTGCTGCTTAATGCTTCATTACAGGCTGTTATGTGTCTCCTGCACTGCCCAAGAGAGCAGCAAGGAGGGCTCTGACTCTATTTAATAACTGTTTCATGGTTCCTAATTGACAGATAAAAACGCTACTAACTCAGTTTCATCAAACATAATCCATGGGTAGGAGCAGTGGTGCCCTTCTGGAGCCCGGGCGGCAGCGCGAGTTTTGATCCATTATTTTGACATGGGAAATGTGTAACGCGCCGATCTGCCATCGCTGTGATGGGTTTGTGCCTCACTTTTTCCTCTGTTGGTTTTGGCTTTCACAACCTTGGAGGAAGCTGTTAGGGAGGGGTTTGGGGAAGGGTCAGACAGAAGAAGCTAGATGGTGGCTGGTGCTTTGTTTCAGGGGGCTGTTCCTGACAAGCTGCTTCACCAACCCAGTGAGGGTTGGCTTTGCAGCACGTCCCTGTGGGGGTCCGTCTCTGGTCACCTTGGGGCTGTGCCTCACGCCGGCTGGTCCCCAGCCACGGGACTGTCACCCTGTGCCTGTCAGAATGAGCCACGCTCATACACAAGGGAAGATCCGCCAAGCCTTTCAGCTCTGGTAGGAAAGCACCTGTACTCGCTCAGAGGAAAGAGGGAAGGATTTATTCTGGTAAATTCGGAGATTTCGGAAAACCAGGATGTTTCTTTGTGCACTGCACAGTCAGCAGGATCTAATCAGTGCCTGGGAGCTTCCCCTGCCCCATTTTGCTGGCACAGGTGACCAAGTGACCCAGACTTCTTCTAAGCTCCGTGTTGATAACATCAGCCCGCCAAACCCCTGCTCTCCCCAGGGACTCACATGCAATCGCATGACTAAAGATGCAGGGCTAGGGTGTGCCCACAGTGATGAGGAGTGTTGTACAGGTGGGATTCAAAAGCCACACGCTGGACCTGAAACCTGCTATTCAACCCAAACAGTCAGGGATTTGCTTTATCAGTTCCCACCTGGGGCTGGCACTTAAAAAAAAGTCTTTGGAAATTAGGTTTTTCAGTGCTTTCTCCTTCCATCACGGTGACTGGAAACTTAAATACCAGCCTGGAGTCCCACAGGAATTTGTGACCACCGAAGGGGTTGAGGCAGCGTGAGCAGAGGTAGAGTTGCAAAAGAGAGGTATCGAGGGCCCAGAGCTCCGTGCAGAGAAAAGCAAATTTGACCGCGGCTGAAGGTATCCTGGGAGGACGAAATGAGAGGTTATTAGTAGCAAGCGCTTCAGGGATAACACAGGAGATATTGATTTAAATAAAAATCACCATAATGGCAGCTCTAACAGGACCCTGTGGGTCACTTGGAGGAGAATCAGAGGCAGCAGAGCTCCAGTGCTGGCACACTTGGAGCATTTTCTAGCTACAAACATCGTGCTGGAGAGAGGCAGGGCTGCTGCCCTGCTCCTAAGTGGACAGGGACATGGCACCAGGGTGCACGGCACGCACCGGGTGCCTAAAGAGCATCGCTGCAGTGAGGTCAGAGACTCAACCTCCTGTGACCCACAAGGGCACGCCGGACCGTTTGCAGGACTGCCGGGAGCTGCAATGCCAGGAGATGGATATCCATGATCTCAGCCAGTCGCAGGGCTGCAATGGAGGTTGGATTCCCATGGTGTGAGTCAGCCACATTCCTCGTCAGAGTCAGTGAACTGCGCCAGGCTTCAGCGGCCTCGGCTGTCTCCAGCTTTGACGCTCATGGTGATTTACGGCGCTGAGGATGCTCATTTTGGGTGGAGGAAGCAAAGGCTAAAGGGCTCTGGCTGGCTGAGGACAACTTCAACTGCCCATCCATGGAAGAGGAGAAGAGCCATCTCTTGGCCACCCTTCATACCAAGAGTGCTTTTGTCAATGAGGTGTGAAGAGGCGATAAAATGCTGCCAGCCTTTTCTATAGACAGCTAATCCATCGCTATGATTTTGTTGTTAGTGAATTCAGCAGACCTGTACAGTTCCTTGTAGCTGGCTGTAATTCCTGTGCCATGGTACAGCCACCTGCAAGGCCAAGTGCTGTCATCGTGATATGGAGCCGTATCATGCCATGCCATCGGTAAATGGGGACATGATGCAAGATAATAGCCAAGCTGTCGAGAAAAAATGAGCCTCAGCATGTAACAGAAGGGTTTCTCCACTCTGGAGATTTTTCTGCTTGAAGTTTTTGGTTTGTGCTTTTCTCTAAATGAGTGTTTCCTCCTGGATCACTGTGCTTCCGTGGGAATTGTGCATTTTGCAGAGGAAACCTCCCGTACCCTTCAGTTTTCCCATCAAATACGATGGGCAGACCATCTGCACGACCCGAGGCACAGACAGCATGGGACATACCAAGGTGGCTTTGCATTGCCAGACCTCTGTCACTGAGTCCCTTCCTGCTGAAGGGAATTGAAACCACCTGGAACATCTCTCTCTGCAAGGACATGGCTTCCCTGGGGCCAGCCAGCAGCCTGGTACTTGCATCGAGCAGCCTGTGTCAAGTGCAAGGCTTGATCCAGCACGTTCATGCATTAGAGTGGATGAATGGAGTTATCAGTTCAGCCCCAATCCTGCCCACTGGGCTGTCTCAGGAGTGTTACAGACCCGATCACCATCAGCTGCACTCTGAGGACAAGAAAAGGTGGGCAAACCCACCTGCTTGCTATAGCTGCTGGGAGTGGGCAGATGCCAGGCAGCGGTACTATGAGCCTGGTGTCAGGCAGCATCTGCAGTGGGGATAAGGATATTTCCATCACTCTTAGAGGCTGGTTTACAATGCTGGGATACTCTCCAGCCAAACCACTTGGGTTCAGATTTGCACTAACCCACCTCATTTCCTTATTTGTTTTAATCTCCCAGCAAAAATGAAACCATCGGCTGCTTTGACGAGCTCCTTGCCTGGAAATAAATGGGAAATAAACTCCTAACCACTGGTGGTCCTGAGCTGGCTTGTCCCAGAGAGAGCGTAATAGAGAGTAAAGTTGCAACCAAGGAGCTGTGGCCAAACAAGCAGCCTTGTCCCTGAGCGCCGCAAGGTGACTGGCTCCAGTGTCTTCATGCCAGGGGCAGAGGCAGGTGTGCATCCCCTGCAGCATCCCTCTGACATGGGATGCGACAGAGATGTGGGGCACCACTGCTGCGACCTGCCCTGCTGCGTGGCCCCAGCTCAGGCACTGCCCTGGATGAATCTCTCTTTGAAGGGCAGCAGAGCTGCCAGGAATAGCGTTCAGCGCTGATTTAAAGACTTCCAGTGGCAGGGAATCCACGGGAGCCTTTGGCAAGCTCTTCCAGGGTTCAGATACCCATGTGTCAAAAGTGTTCACCATTTTTCTTGGTTGAATCTGCACAGCTTTGGCTTCATCCACTCAGGTTCATGCTGGCAGATGGAGGGTCAGGACTGTGAGGTCAAGCACACCATCCACACCACTGAGCCACAGTCAACCTTGCATTGGCTGTCCTCCCTCTGCAGTCGTGAGAAGGCTGCAGACAGTCATATGCTGTATATAGAGGAAAGACTCAATTTGCCTTCCCCAGGTGCCTGTCTGTCCCCATTGAGCACAGCAAGAGTGGAGATAGCCTGCTTGACCCAGCCAGCTCCCGTCCCAGTGGTTAAAGACAGATAAAGGCAACCCTGAGAGCATCAGCCCAGCCCTTCGGAGAGGTGGCATAGTCTTGCCCCAACACATCAGTGCACAAGAGCTGAGCCTGTGACTCAAGTTTTCCAAATCCTGCATTGAGAGGCATCCCGCATCTTGAGAGGCTCTTGACCATGCTGGGGCCAATATCCCCATCTTGGGTATAAACCCTCAGCTCAGGCAGAGCCTTCCTCCCATCTCCAGCTCTTTGGGATTTGGGGTGGCTTTCCTTACCGAGATCTATTGCTAGAGTTAATTTTAATAGCGCATACGTGACGTGGAATGGGATAGACCACTCCAGCTCCGGCTGGCACATTATAAATCTCAGTGAAAAAAAAAAAATGCAAAGAGCCAGGAGGGTGGGGAGTGAAAAAAAGCAGAAGGAAGAGGCCATTTTCCCACATTTTCCCAGAGCCCAAAGCAAGGAGGGGTGGGGAGCGGGAAAGGCAAGGTCGAACGGCTCACTGGGGCAGAGTGTGCAGTTGTTTATACTGGAAATGAGTTTCTGTTTATTGCAAGCTATGGTGGGGAGACCACAAAGTGAACGTAAAACAAAATGGGAAGGGTGTGGGGAAAGTCAAGGGAGGGGGAGTGGGTGCCTTTGACAAACTCCAGAAGTCACGTCCAGTAATAAATCAAGCCGGGGTCCGTCCTGGGACACAGGACCCACAATATCTGCTTGGGCTGCGGGGAAGCTGGGCGGGCGAGAAGGGCTCCCCTAGCCCTGCCTGGAGCTGAGTGGGTGAACAGGGGGTTGGGCAGCTCAGCCGCCCGTGGGTGCTGAGCCAAGAGATGCTCACGTGCAGGCAGAGGTGGACTGAGCACCCGGGCTCATGAGGATGCACGCAGGGCCGCGGGATTGAGCAGGCATCCTCAGTCAGGCTCTCCGTCCTCAATGGCCAGTCCTTTGGCTGCTCTGTACCTCCATTTCGTTGGCTGTGAGGTGGCACAGGGAGCTTTTCCCCCGTTTAGGACTCATCCCATAGTGGGGCATGGCATAGGTGCCACTGGGCAGGGAGATCCCCTGCCTTCTCCCAGGGCAGCAAGAATTACGGTGTTAATGGGGCTGCTGGTGAAATCAGAGACAAATCTCCTGATAACCCCACTGGGGCCAGCATCGCATCGTTTCTTTGTACAGGCTTTGAAAGTATTAAGTGCTAAAGATTTTGATTTGACATCTGAATTCAGCTGCATTGTTGTGGGAAGCCCTTGCAGATTATTGCTCTAGACCAACCTGTCATATATAATCTGTTGCCGTGGGTTTAGTGCTTCGGAAGGGTTGATGGACGTTTATTTGCATATTTAGGCATTCCCCTCCTTTTCTTCCTTTTCTTTTCCCCCTCCTTGAAAAATGGATCCTATTAACCGCTGCAGATGATACAACATGTGCCAATACATTTGCAACCCATTTGGCCCACAGCAAGGGCTGCGTTCAAGCTACAAACTTCCCCAAGGGTCCAAGTAGAGCATCGGAATGGGGAGGAGAAACAAAGACCATGCATCTGCTCTCCAGGTCCTTGCCCAGTTCTTGCCTTTCCAGCCCATATTAGTGCAGAAAGCAGGAGACACAGCCACTGAGACGCGTGTGTGAGCTATGACCTCAAAAGTCATTTGTATTTCATTACGCCAGGCCGTGGCTGAGCTGCTCTGCTGTAACGCCGTGAGTGCTGCTGTGGGAACTGCTCTCGGAAAATGTCCGTGAACAACTCTCTGGGTGTGGGGCAGGTACCAAGCTGTGCCTCCAGCATCTCCCTGTTGCAGACTAAACCCCAAATCCTCCCATACTGGATCCTGGGCAGGTTCAACCACATGTTGCTGCTGGAAAGGTCAGACACTTTGGCAGCATCACAGCACTCCTCCACTTACTCCAGGCATGCTGCCCTCCTTCCCGTGCTGCTAGGGGCACGTACACCATGGGACAGATCTAGCTGCGTTGGCATTAACCCAGCCAGAGCAGCTTTCTCTGCTCAGGAGAGGGTGGCAAGGTATGTGGGTAAAACCAGACTGCCCTGCCCTGTCTGTTTTTCCCCATCACATCCTTGCAGCTCTCATCCACAGCTTAGCCCCTGCTCTCAGACCTGTCCCTGCTGCTCCTCTCATCTCAGAAGGATGCTGAGCCATCTGGGGGCATCGAGGGGAGAGTTGTCCCTGTTGCAGGAGGCATTTGCAGTGGAAGCAGCAGCAGCGTGCTCCCGGTCTGTGACAGTGGGGCTCATGTGAGCCAGGACACCACAGCATCCTTCTGCTGCTGGCAAGGTCCGGACCATGGGGCTTGCGCTTCTGCAATTTTCTGCGCAACGCTTCAGAGAGCACAGCAAAATCCTTCAGTGACTCTAATGATGTTTCCCTCCAAAGCTCTAGGGTATTTCCCTCCCGTCCCTGTGAAGTCACGCTTCAGGTCTACTGAAATCCTATCAAATACCTCCTGAAATCCCCTGGAGCCCCTGTGACAGTTTATTGAGAGTCCAGGACTGTTTGACCTTGGAGAGGGTGAAAAAGGCAGGGGAAGAAAGAGCTGCCCTGGACTTCCCTGCCAAATTCCTTGATCCTGTGCTGAGCCTCCTGCAGAGACCACGACCTGGCCAGGAAACAGTCCAGCCCATTGGTGGGGTGTCTGGGCACCGTGCTTTCCTCTCCCCTCTGCCCCAGGTCTCTTGAGGATCTGCTGCTGTGCTGGGCAGTGCCTCCCAAAAAAAGCAGTGGTGTCCCAATGACCCATGCGTGGTGCGTGTCCTGGCATCCTGCCCCTCTCACCCTGCCCAAAAGAGATTTGGGGACGTCCAGGTGACATCTCAGTCCCCAGCTCTGATGCTTGAGGTTTGTAGGAGGGTTGCTCGCCCCGAGGGAGCTCTGGACTGCGGGTTCCCACCAGACCTCATGAAAAAATTTAAATACTTATAACAATAATTTTAATAACAATAACTGCTTATTACTTGGGGTTTTTTGGAAGCAAATCAGAGGATGTGTGAGAAGCTGTGAGGGACAGGCTGTGCTGAGCATCCAGGTTATTGCTGCCGTGGCAGGGCCGGCAATGATGCTGCTCTCACTGCTGATCTGGTGCCAACGCTCTCAGAAAAAGTGTGTTCGCTTCTGGGGGTTTAATTATTAAAAGGCCACAGATAAATTACAGGGAGTCCTGAGGAAAATTGATTAAAGGATTAGAAGATAGTGTGTGACCTAAAGGGGAGATTAAGGAATTTAGTGAGGTGCTCGCTGCAGACGGAGCTGGGGAAGCAAGGAGGGAAGGAAATGAAAACAACTTTGCACAGATTTTACAGGTGATGATTAGAGTGAGTGAAAACAGTTGCTGTGAGTAATTGAGGCGATTTGTGCTTCATGCTTCGTTTTGCAGATTGTGGGCTCTCACGCGTGTGGGATGGGGCTCCCTGAGCCCTTCGAGCTGTTCAAGCTGCCCTGGCCATGCACACCAGGCACATCCCGCGGGGTTTGCTCGCTGCCACTTGTGGAGATTTGAGTGTTGAGCCAGGGTTTGAGGAAGATGAGCATCATTTTCATAAAGCAAAGAGCCTTTTTTAAGCTCCATTTCTTTACAGATGGGCTGAATAATGGGACCTCCCTTGAAGTCAGCTGAGTTAAGGATGCAGCTATTACTTCCAAATGCAGAGAAGTTTGGGGTTGTGACTTAGATCATCCCAAGGATCTCTTTACTGTGAGATAAGAATGAGGCCAGGGCCTGATTCAGGCCTGAAGATGAAAAAAAAAGACATTCGTAAAGAGAGCAGTGATGTTGAGCAGTAGTGTTAGTTGAGCTGGTATCTCAGCCCATCCCTTCCAGAAATGCCACACTCCTCTGGGTTTTGTCCCCTTGAAAGACACCCTTTGAGTGAGCTGCAGAGAGTGATGCTCTCAAGTTGGGCTCCTTCCTCCCTCCACCCCATGGTACCAGCAGCAGAGGGGAGGACTTAGGCTTGAGCTAGGGACCCTCCTGCTGTTAGTGACATGTCTGACTGGTATTTTCTCAAAGCCAGTGAGTGGGCAGCTAAGGACTGATGTGAAGACCTCGTTTCGTGGGGCAAATTAAGCATCTTCCCTGCTGCATGCCATTAATGGGCTAGCAGCATCCCTGAGCAGCACCACCAACCACAACCACCCCCTGGAGTGTCCATTGTGGCCTCATGCCCACTACATCCTGGTGCTCTGATTTTCCAGGGTGTATTATGCAGCAGGACATGTGGGATGGGCGAGGTGGCTTCATCAGACATGCCAAGGGGGCTGGCTGCTGTTGCAGGGACTCACACGGATTTGGGTTGGGAACAGCATAGAAAGAGGCCATATAAGGCTCCTTTGGGTCCTGTGTCACCTCTCTACAGCCAACTTTGTCATCTCTCGGGGGACCTCTGGCTCCAGTCCAGGTTTTTTCACAAGGTGCCTGCAGTTGGTTTCCCAGCAGGACTGTGCCAATGACACAAAACTGGGTGAAGCCAGCAGCGATTTGGGAGCTGGGGCTCTCGCACGCTAAGGGCTGCATGGTCCCAGGGGCTGAGGAACAGGGACAGGCTGCAGATCAGCCCCACGGAGCAGCATGGCATCTCACCAGGAGAGCAGTGATGTGGAGCAGAAGGACGGTCCCAAGGATGTGAGTCAGTGGCTGAGGGATGCAGAGTCGGAGAGTGAACCCGGATGGTGAAAGGCAGGGTCGGCTCGAGGATGAGCTCGTGGCTCCATTGCCTGTGCAGACACTTGGTGTGCAGGGGGGAAAACCTGCACACAGATGCCCAATTTCAGATCCTCTGTCCTGAGTGAACCAAAGGTGGAGTAGCAGGTGTAGGCTGGAGTGGCTGCGGGATCTGCCTTGCAAAGTGATGGGAGCACAGCCTGGAGCATTTCCTCCAGCAAAACGTATGGGAGAAAAGGGGAAAGGGTGGTTTTCCATAAATGCTGAAGGAAAGGAGCTTTTCCTGCAAAAGCCAGTGCAAGGAGAAAGTGGATGGGGGATATGTCTGGTTATTAACCACTACTGTCAGCTCCTCCTCCAGAGAAGCCAAAAAATATCCCTTTCTCTCCTCTAGAGAGTCAGAAATCTCCTACTTCTTCCTCTCCATTCCTCATGGGATGAGAGACCCCTCTGCCAGCAGGTACCCCCCTCGCCGGGGCAGCACAGAGAGCAGCCTGGGAAAGAGCAGAGAAGGTGTCATACCCAGGCTGCATCTCGAGAGGGTGGAAGAGAGAAGAAGCATTTTTGGAGAGCTGCTGGCTGTTCAAGGCAGCCCACGCTCCCTCGCTGGGAGCAATAGCTGGTGATATTCATGGCTAGCTTGTTGCTCGGTACATGACAAAGTGCTTGTAGCTTCCCTCCAGAGGCTCCTCCTGGATAAATATACAATTTCCAGGAGTTCTGTTGGGACAGCTTTGCTGAGGATACACGGCTGCTGATGGTCCCAGTTGTGTCTGATTGCACCTGGTATTTTCCTTGTCTTCTCCATCTGGAGAGGCCAGGAGGACGGATTGCTTTCTGGCAGCCTTTAAATAAGGTGACAGAGGGGGCAGGGGCATTGCATGATGTAGATCGAAAAAGGGATTTGTGCCTGGAGCTGCGAAAAGAGGGAGAAGGGGATACTGAGTCCTGTTCTGCAAGCTTCGCAGGCACAGAGGCAGGGGTCTGCCACGGCGCAGACCCTTGGGCTCCCCAATGTCTGCCAGGGCGCCCTTGGGGGCACGCTGCATGGCCCCCGCACAGCCGAGTCGGGGAAGGCACTGCCCGCTCGCACAGCAGGCAGGGATGTTCGCCCGCACAGCAGGCAGGGATGTTCCCCCTCTCTCTGGCTGGCAGCTTTTCCAGATGAGCTCTCCTGGGGGAAATTTCCAGGGCTCTGCACAGATTGGGGCTCCAGGGATGTGTGTTGCTCACAGCTGGTGTGGGCTGAGACCAGGCATGACAGAAAACACTTTGGAGCAGTTTTGGGCTGCTCTGATCAAGCCTTTTGTCAAGGGGTACCAAGGGAGGCAGCTGCTGCTCTCTGGAGATTGAGGCTGTGATGTCCTCACCCAAGCATCAACCACAAGTTCCTTGGGGTGAGGAGCAGCAGCTGGGGGACCCATGTGGGTGCTGGGAAGCGTTTTTCCTCTGCATTGCCTTGACACAGTGCATCCAGCCCCGTGTAAAGGAGAAGAGTTGCCTGGAAGCAGAAACTGTTTTGCCAAGGACTGGAAAATCCCACGCAATTCATGCCCCGCATCCTTCCCGGACATTTTATAAGGGATAAGCATTTGGGTGGGAGCTGTGAGAGCATCAGGCTCTTCTCATCCCCAGACCTCAATGGTGGAAAACCCCATGGCTGCGCTGAGATAGCAAAGAGTACATCAGCCCCCTGCTATCCCTGTGGCTGGGCACCCTGGGATGCTCCAGCCCCGATCTGCGGGCAGGGATGCGCTCTCCATCCCCGGAGCATCCCTTGGCTCCGTTTGCCAGCACCTTCTCCTGGGAACTGCACAGTCCTTCACCCCACACCACTCTCCAGGTCTCCAGGAGCTGGACCGAGGCCCAGCACGCTCAATCCCAGAGCAGCCGGTAACAAGGTTTGGTCATTACTGCCCGGGGCTATGTGCGAACCAGTGACCTGGCTCTGAAATGGTTTATGTTACATGCAAATCCCCTCGAAGAGGTGTTGGGGAAGGAAAGCCGGCCTCGCCGTGAACTCCCTGGGCTGGAGAGCAAACCCCAGCACTGCAAAGGGCTTCCCGTGCCCGGCGTGCTGGCCTTGCTGCCGCCTTGCTGGGGTACCCCTCTCGGGTGTGCCGCACCGATCGTCGCGGGCCCCGGCCTCACTCGAGGCTTGGCGGTGCTACCGTTATACACAAAACAATAATCAGCTGCCGTAACGAGGACATGGAGTAGCTGAGCTGGCTTCCCTGCTGTTGTGCCGGCTCCAAGTAGAAACAGCTGCATTTGGTTTGGTTAAATGTTTTATTTACTCCCAATTATCCCAGATAACAGATTTGCTTTCTTTTGTTCAATATTTAATACTGTTTCAGAGCAAAGCTGCTCTATGGTTTCCAATACAGGATGGGGGGGGGGGCGGTTAGGAGGGACTTTCTGCTGCGTTGGGATCACAAGCGAAGGCTGGAGGTGCCCAGCATGCCTGCCCAGCATCAGTCCCTAAGGCAGCCCTCCTAGCATCCTGGCCCATGGGGTCAAGGTCACCTGCAGGGGTTTGGTCAGGTTTGGGATGCCGGTGTGCCAGGTGGGATCTCTGAGGACCGGTGTGGGCATTGCCCTGGGGCAGCAACACTGCCCAGCACCGGCACTGCTGGAGGGAGTCTGCTCTGCAGCGGGGAGCAAGGGGGTCTGGCATGGGTGCAGGATGCATGGCTTCACCTGCCTAAATCACCTTCCCACAGCGTTCCACACCTTGGAGGGAGCAGCCGTGCCAGCCAGCCACCCCACTCCATGCCATGGTTGCCAGAGCCCTTCTCTTCTTGCTCTTTCCTCTCGCTCCTTACTCAGGCTTGCTTTCTAGTTTTTTGAAGGCTTGAGAGCTGTCAGGTTTGAAGAGCACCTCTGCTGTGCTGCAAATAGCATGGCCTCACGCCGTGCAGGATGAAGCAAACTCCGGTGCGCCTGTTATCACACCGTCCTGCTGCAAGGCAGCTTTTAGGGCTAGGAGCTTGCGCCATGGGTTTTGGGCTTAAAAGCGAGGCTCTGAGCTCTCTCTGCTCTATGAGTAATGCCTCACGCAAAAATTTACAGCGCTGACTCTCGATGCGCGCACTGAATTTTCTACAGGGGAAATGAGAAAATCCATAGCGTGGTTTATGAGCCCTAATCAGTGTAAAACAGAGCCTTTAAGAAATTTATCTTTTGCTGAGTCCACCTTTTTCTCCAGCACCTTCTGGGGAATAAATTCTTGCTCTTTGAGGCTGGGGAACTGACTCCTAAATGGCAGTGGGGCCAGGGGACTTTGGTAAGAGCCTCAGGTGTCTCTGGCCCATTTCAGGAGCTTCCAGGGAGGTGCTGCAGCATGAGAGCATTGGGTCTGGACTAGGCACTGGGTGAACATGGGCATCTCTGGTGTTCAGCTGGGATGACTCCCACTCCAGAGGGATACATATTCGATTTCAAGAGATGGAAATGTCCCCTTGAAAATAGCCCTTGCTAAAGTTAGGGTGGCTTAGACTGGCTGGGAGAGACCTAAACTCTGTCTCCATCACTTGCCCAGGTCACCTGGGAGGTTGGTGAGGGATGAGCCTATCTCATCCTGTGCCCTTGCACCCCATGGCTCTCTAATTCTCTCTCATGACTAACTGCGTTAATTTAAAAAAGAACAAACAAAACTTTCCTAATCCTTCTTGAAGAACTAGTGGTTTTGGAACATGATGTTCCCAGAGCACAGCCTGTGCTCTCAAGCCTGTGAGGAAGCACAATGCAGGGGAGCATCGCCTGCCTCTGCGCTACCCCGCCGCTGTCCTCTGCACCCCTCCTCATCTTCACCCTTATCCAAGAACAGCCTGGACAAGGGGTAACAGAGCAAAACTGGAGCTTCACCTCCCTCCCTTTCTTCAGCAATGAGACACAGCCGCATCCCAACGTTTGGGGCAGTGGAAGGAACCGTCCCCAGCCGCAGGCAGTCCAGCACAGGTGGTACCCGGCAGGCGGATGCTCCCCTAATCCACTGGGCAGTAGAAATATGATTTATTCATCATTGTTTTCTTTGTTATTTCCTATGAGCCTGCCATACACAGACAATTTTAGAAAAGCAGTGTTAGAAAAATAATACATTGTGCTTGCAGCCAGCGTGTGCGTAACAAAAGCATCAGCGTAGGTGCGTGCATAGGTGTGCAGGGTGTGCTGCACTTGTGCCTGTGTGCCTGCATGCTCGGGGCTGGCACAACGCCCAGGTTGTGCCTTCCAGCCTCTGCACCTTTGCTTTCCGTTACTTGGGTGCCTTTTTACTTATCGACATGTACCCACCACCTGCAAGGTCATGGCATGGTGTGAAAAAAGCCATGGGGTGAGGATGTGGAGGGCATGTTGGGCACAAGCAGGAGATGGGGCAGCAATCCTGCTGTGGGCAGTGGAGATGCAGAGATGCTAACAGCAGGGTCCAGCAGCAGAACAACATCAGTGCTGGGGTTGTCCCACAGTACAGCCCTGTCATGGCTGTAGCTCTAGCACAAGCACACACTGCTGTCATGGACCCTGGAGGCTTGGCCAGCCCGAGGCCGGGATGATGAGTTACGCAGGTGACCCCACAAGCACCCTGTGGGATTGGTGTCCCCCAGCAGCCCGGCACCTAAATGTGCCCCCAGTACACCAGAAGAAATAACTCCTACCAAAGTGTTTGAGAGGCCTCTTAACACTTTTATTGGTACTATTTTTTGTACCCCTCCACCTGTGGAGCAAGGCATCTTTAGTACGTTCAGCCCTCAGCAGGAGAGGAAAATTATAACTGATCCTTTTCAGAAACCTCTAAAAATGACCTAAAATAACTTTTCTATATATAAAAATGCCATGATTTTAATGTCCATTATCTCATGACCTAGCAGGGCTAGGAAAAGCTATTGTAGATCATTTTTAGTGGTTTCTAAAATGGATTGGTCACACTTTTCCCCTGCACAGTGGGACTCAGGGTACAAGGACGACTGGGCTTTGAGATGGGGAGGGAGACAAAAGTCTGTGTCTGTGCTGATGCATCCAGAGCTGCTTCATCCTTTAGGACCACTTGTGCTCTCCTCAGCCGAGCAGGGATGCTGGAGCTGGTCAAGCGACAGCTATTTGCAACAAGACGGAGAGACAGTGGTCAAATGGATGCAAAGCTTGGGGCACTGCATGGTGGGAAAGCCAGCCCTGTCCCTGCCACCAATCCTCTGCAGGTTCTGCACCAGCTTTTGCTGCATGTCGCGGCTCTGAATTCCACAGGAGCATCGCACGGCTGATGAGTGGCATGCCCGGGTGGGATGCGCCTGGCTATGGTGCAGCCTTTCATCCCCTTGCCCCTCACTTTTTCAGTAAGGCTGGTTACAGCCCAAGCCACTGGGAAGCTGCCACAGCCAGGCATTAAACATGCCGGGTTTGCAGAGGGGACAGTAGCAGAGTGCGTGGGAGAAGTGGCTTCCTGCCATGAGAGCGGTTAATAGACAGATTAGAGAGGGCAGGCGCTGTTTGCAGCAAAAGGAAAGGAGCTCTGCCTTTACAGAGTTCAGGAGCTCCATGAGGCGATGGGGAAGTAAATATTTGCCAGGATTAGGGAGGCTGCGTGCAGGAGCCTGGGGAGAAATGCCTGTGCAGGAGCAACATGTTGCTCAGGCTGTTTTTGGCTTGGCCAGGGGCTGAGAGCTGGACATCAGGTGAGGGAAGATGGAGGAGGTTGGAGCAGGGACACTCCACACCCAGAGGCACTGCCCAAAGCCTCGGGGCAGAAGAAGCCTTTACTGCTCCCTTGATGGCTTTGTTTTCCTCTGCTGCCTTTCTTGCTCTCTTGATCAGCCTGACGGGCTGGCCCACCTCCAAAGACAGCATTACAGAGCGCCGGATCGATTGGAGACTGCAATTTTATTTGCTGTCTTTAAAAGCCTTTGATGGGCAGGAAGAGCAGTGCCAGGGAGCGCCTTTCCTGGGAGAGCAGGAGAGAGGAACAGGGTTGCAAGCCACCATCTCCCCATGGAGACCGTGCCACCAGCTTGAAGAAGACACCCTGGCAGGGTGGGCAAAGACAGCCCTCCCGATGCACGTGGCAGCTGAGAGGAGGCTTGCAGCCCTCTCCTTCATGGAGTCTGGTGGTCAGGGTCAGGGTCACCTGCATGGTGTCATGGTCACAGACCCGAGTGGCACATCGCACTGGCCCTGTGGTCTCCCATGGGGTGGACTTTCTGCCCATCAAGGTGGAAAGTGGGGCAGTTGCATGACTGACAACCCTTTGGAGAGATGGAGGTGGCAGGAGGGTCCCCATGAGACAGCTTGTCCCTGCCCAGAAACAGAGGGCCATGGCTGGGGTGAGAGAGGCTTCATACAGTAGCATCCCTTCAGCTGCAGCAGGCTGTGGACGCTGCGTGTGCACCAGGTGGCAGAGATATGAGGGACATTTTGTTCGCCTTCACCAGGCTCTCCTTCCACCTCTGGCTTGCTAAAGTGGCACTGAGGGATGAAAGGTGGAGGATGCTGTGGGCACAGAGGATACAGGCTGCATTTGAGGCCCTAATCTTGGAACAGAGGACAGGATCTTAAGGCATTCAAGGCTGTGAAAATGGGGCATCTTCAAAGTCTGCTGCAGATGGGGATGGAAGCAGAAGGCAGTTTGGGCAACCCAGCAAAGCAAACCTGGAGGCACGAACCTGCCCCAGCCTCCTCGCTGGAGGAATTAGCACAGATCACCAAGAGCCAGATCCGGCATTAAAACCAGAGGCAGAGGAGATAAATTATCCTCAGATGGGCTCATTGAGACTGGGTAGCAGCGCAGCATCCGGGGCCGGGGACCACGCAGGACTTCAGGGATGTTCGCCAAAGCCTCGGCTGCCTCTGTCTGGCTTCCTGGCGGGCTCCTGGTGCCATGCGGGACAGATGAGGGCAAGCACCAAGTGGGCAAAAGGCCCGCGGCAGCATCCCCAGCATCCTCCCCCACCTCAGCCCCATACAAGAGTTCCAGCCCCCAGCTCGGTTTGCCGGGTGCCAGGCGGGTGCTGTTAGCCCACACTGCCACCACGCGGTCGCTCGGACCCCGAAGGCTATCCCTAAATCCCCTGCACCCCTGCGACCCCTCCGAAACACCTCCCGGGAACCCCCTCGTTGATCCCCGGCAAAGGGCGATGCTGCCCGGCGTTCGCTTCTGCTCTCCCTCGGGGGCAGCTGCGGGGCAGGGAAGGGGTTAAGGAGCTGGAGGAGGAGGATGGAGCTGTGGCAGGGATCAGGCCCTTGTCTCTGGCCTTGCGATTAGCCACTCTGTTTTGCTGCGGAGGGTCTGCTTGAATAATTTAGCTGGGAGGCTCATTAACCAGGCTCTGGCCTTCGTCTGCCAGCTGAAGGCTGAAATAGCCATTAGGAGGAACATGCGTCACGGACCGGCACAGCCTCCCCTCCCTGGCAGCTCCCTCTCTCCCTCTCCTTGCTCCCTGCTCCCGCTGCCCTTGGCTCTCTTGCTTGCTCCTTCTCCATCCCAGAGATGCCAGCCTGCATCCAAGCCCCGAGCCTCAGTTTCCCCTGTGTGGGCTGCAGCACAGTGCTGCAGCTGGAGCTGGTGGCATCCCCCCAGAAAGCTTTTCTAGCAAAACCCATCGTTATTTTTTTTCTGGCCATTGGCTCTGCTGTACAACACCAATGCAGGATCCCAGCCACCCACCACGTGCTCATGGCAAATTGGATGGGTTGTTCCTCTCCAGAGGACACGGTCGGGCTGCAGTTTCCCATTAGGGCCCTGCTCTGCCCCTGGATGCCCACAGCTGAGCAGAGGAAAGACACCCCTGAGCATATTACACCCTCAAGGCCTGGGGTACATGTTGGCAGAGAGTGGCAGCTCTGTGGGGCTGCTCTCCATGTGAGGGATTTGCACAGACGTGGCTGTGAGGATCTCCCATTTTGCTCCGATGTCTTGAGGCTGTGGCATTCTCCTGATGCTGCCCACTCACCAGTGCAGTGAGGACACCCTCAACCAACTCGCTGCATCCTTTACTTCTCTGGGACGGCATGCAGAGGGGTGCTGGGGTGGTGTATGGCTTCCCTGCAGCAATATCGCTGTCGGCTGTCCCATAGCCCACAGGTGCAGGGTGCTGTGGGACTTGTGATTTGCCCTTGCAGCCCTCGGCGGGGAAGGAATTTCCCAGCCTGCGGGTGCTCCCTGAACTCTTCCATCCTAGTTTGCATCCCGTTTTCGGTAACAGCCATAGGTAAGGCACAGGAAGAGAGCTGTTAGGCATGTGGTGGGGAGCGCTGCTGGCACCATGGTGGGGTGGTGAGCAGCAGTGTTTGTGCTGAGGCTGCCAGATCTGCTGGATTTGTTGCAAAACCTCTGCTGGGAGAGAAGAGCGTGTCCTGGGACTCCCCAAGTGGATGCATGAGGAAGAGGGCTAATGAAGGAAGGGAAAAAGGAACCATCACAGATTCAAACAGCCTTTCTGAGGGAGCCCTGGTGCACATCCTGCCCAGGGAGTGTATTTTATTGCAAGGTGCAGTGCCAAGGTGCTGCAGTTGGAGCTAAACTCTGCTCGTAGCCATGCAAGTGTCCAAGTACCAAGAGGAGTTGACTTAGATGTCAGTTCAGAAAAGATTTTTACCAGCCTACAAGGGCAAAATTAATCAGCTGAAAGGTATCATATCTCATCCTCCCACACGCACCGGCCCTTAACATTTTGCAGTTTTCTTGCAGGTCTGGCTGTGCTCCTGCAAAGATCACAGCATGCACATATGTCCAGGAAAGCTGAGTGCAGTGTGAACACTTTGTTGGGTTTAAAACCCTCTTCTTCCTCTAACCTCTAGGATCAGCTGATGAGGCCAGAGGAAGGCTGCTCCCCACTACATGCTCTTGTCCCATCTCCATTGCCTCCCGGTCTCTTGGGAGGCAGGGCCCTGGGATGGGATGCTCTGCCCCGCTGTTGAAAGCATTAACACCACCAGTCCTCCTGCAGAGCTGATTTTTCTCTGCTGGTTTCAGGTTGTTCCTCCTCATCTTGCCATAAGCAGTCCTTCTTCCTCCTTTTGAGGACCTCTGGTCTTCTGGAGGATCATCACTCAACAAGAAGTTTATCACTCCCCAGGGACATGGCAGAGAAAGCCATGAGTGCTGTAGCTTAATGAGGTCAGGAGAGCAGCACCTCCTCCCCATCAGCAACATCTCTGTAGCACCCTTGAAGACAATTTGTCCCCGTACCTGCCAACCTTCTCTGCCACTCCTCTCATTAGATCTGGTGAGCTGCTGGGGGAGAAGGTGAGCTGCTGTGCACAGCTCAGTCCAAGGCAAGGTCTCACGGGGGACCTCAGCAGCAGACATGGGACAAAGACACCTAGACCCTGTGAGCAGCTGATAAACACTGACCAGGCTCGCCTTGCAAACTGTGTGTCCCCCCCGGCGCTGGCAGCAGTTGAGGGTGCAGGGACATCCCCCTGTTCAGGACCTAGTGATGACTTAATCTCAATGGATAATTGCTCTTTCTCTTTCCCTGGCAGCCCCACCGAAGGAGCCAGTGCTGATGTGCCGGTCCAACAACTACCCGAAGGGTTTCTACTGCAGCTGGCACCTGCCCACTCCCACCTACATCCCCAACTCCTTCAACATCTCTGTCATGTAAGTGCCTAGCAAGGAAGGACACAGGGAGAGTTTTTGTCCCTGCAGCCTGGAACAGGTCCCAAGTACTGCCGTGAAGTCTTGGGGCAGTGTGTCTGACCTTTGCTGAGCATATGGGACTGCTGTCCCAAAAATGGACCTGGGGATGATGCACCAGGGACATCCAAACTGAATGCTTGGCACTGGGGCTTTGTCCCAGGAAAGTTCCAATTTCCCCAGAGGGGACTAGGAAAGTCTCCAGCTCCCAGGTTCCCTTTCTACACCCCACAAGACCATCCTCTCTGCACCACTTGTCCACAGTGGAGGTTGTGCCCACTGTTTTTCAGTACGTTTGTCACAGCCATGCTCCCTTCAGCTGTAGCTAGCCGTGGCTGGGCAGCAGCAGTGTCCCTCACCTAGAACTGGCCATGGTGCAGCATTGTCCCCCACCCTGTGTCCGGGTCCTAGCACAGCCCTTATCCAGGCTGGTGCCAGACATTAGCTCCTGGGGCTTGTGTCACTAGCAGAAGGGAGACCCTGTTCCTTTCACAACAGGGACAGATTCAACCCCAGCCCCAGGAGGGTCTCATGCTTTCCTTGGGGCCAGTGCAAGGGCATTCACTGCAGTCCCTGTGCAGGCTTAGGATAGAGCATCACGCACATGAGCCTGCAAAATTCCCTGGCAGGAGGAAAGCATCCCTTTGGCTGTGGCAAGGGCTGGTGCATGGGGACCATGGGCAGAGCGCTGCCCCTTCTGCCTCCTTCCTCCAGCAGCACTGCTCTTAGGTGACAGCTCTTCTCATCCCTGCTTTCCAGACATGGCACGAGAGAGATGGTCTGCGAGAAGGATGTCTTTCCCAAAAACAGGTGTCACATCAGATACCTCCAGCTCTTCTCGACGGTGAAGTACAAGGTGACTCTGACAGTCACGAATGCTCTGGGCAAAAACTCCACCTCTGTCACCTTTGATGAGTTCGCCATAGGTAACTTCCGCGGCAGCAACTGGCGTCTTGGAGACGATGTTGGGGTTGGCTTGCTCTGCATGCAGTGTCGCCCGCCAGAGCGATGGGCAAGGGAAGGGACAGGCTCTCCACGTGGAGCCTCTGCCTAGCCATGCATGAGATGGAGCCAGGGTCTGAGCCATGCCAGCATTCTCCCTGTGCCCCCCTGATTCTCATGGCCCTTCTGTAAGGGATGCCAGCGCCTGAGCATCCTGAGGGAGCCACGCAGTCTGCCCACAGTCAGCCCCTGTGCTGGTCCCATCGGTGGCCTGGTGCCCTGGCTGGTCCCAGCCCCGGTGATCCAGGTCGCCCATGGTTACTGAGCTCCTCCCTGCTTGGGGACTGGGGAAACGGCTGCTGTGTACCAAAGCAGAGGGCTGTGAAACTGGTGTAGTCCAAAATGGATTGCCCTTCTTGCCCCTATGAGTGTTCCGAAAAGACAGGTTTGATGTTTGTTCTGGAAGCAGAGTCATGGGAATTGGGATTGGAAGAGAAATTAAAAAGTCGCATCCTCTTCCTCCCATTCCTAGTCAGGATAAAGCCCTCCCAAAGTCATCTTCCACCAGCCCTTACCTAACATACTCCTAAAAACCCTGTTCCCCTCTTTGCACGTCTTCACTGCCCGACCTGGGCAGTGGATGCTGGGTGGTGTGGGACAGGGAGCAGCAAGCCCTGGGGGCCAGAGTGTTGGTGCCACAGGGACACTGCCCAGCCATGCGCTGACCCACAGTGTGGATGGTCCTCTGGCTGTGAAGGGCTGGTGTGGACCGAGCATTTCAGTGCCAAGCATGGCAGAGCAGGGAGCTGGGCACAGCGCTTTTGCCACCAGCCAAACCCGGATTGCAGCCAGTGCTGTGACAAGGCAGTCCATCCTCAAAGAACAGGAAAAATGGGAGAGAAGAGAGTCCGAGAACACATCGAAAAACAATTTGCTGGTTACATGTGGAGTTACTGGACCAGAAAAACAAATAAATGAATCCTTGAGGTACAGCCAGCAGTCAGTCTTTGCCTTCGATGTGCTGCGTGTCCCAGTTCCGAGTGGCTGGAAGTGCCAGAGTGCAGGAAGAGGAGCTCCACTGCTTTCCCAGATTTTCCCTTTCTGCCCCAAATCCTGGAAAACATCAGACAAGAAACAAGATGCCAGCTCTGAGCACAGCAAGGAAGTTAATTTGGAGCAGGGACTGTCCTGCCGTGTCCCTGCAGCCGCAGTCCGTATCTGAAGGTTGTATTCATCGGTGCATTGCGAACGTTGATAACGAGGCAAGGAGCTTAGCAGGGAAGTGCTGGAGTTTCAGTCACTTGGGTGCCTTTAAATGGAAATTGTTGTGTTTGTGGAAGGTACACTCCTTAAAAATGAAGGTAACCTCCAGCCTGCAGGGCCCAGGGCAACAATTAAGCTGCATTTTCCGAGTTCCTTGCATTCCCTCCTGCAGGAGTTCAGGGCATCGTCCTGTAACATCTGCATCCCACCCATGCCCTGCCTGGCTTCCCAAACATCTGGTTCTCTCTCCAGCACACAAGGGCAATCCCGCTGGGAAGCACACCCAGCTGTGAGACCCGGGCATCCCAGCACCAGCACAAGCTGGATCCAGCCCAACAGTTTGAACTCAGCGCCGGTCAGAGGAGCGGTGAGCAGGGGCCCGTGCTTCCCCGGGACAGCCATTAGCAGGGGTGCAATATCGCTGCCTCTTGCAAAAGTGCCGATCAACAGCCACCTACCCTGAAGAAAGCTTCTCCTTCTGCCGTCCTAGTGTTTCTGATTAAAGTAAGTGCACTGCATTGGTGTATTTTGCCACGCAGTTTTGCCCCAGGTTGCCTGCTATCCTTGCAGAACCTTCTGCATTTCGGTGTCTCTTCTGGCTCTCTCCTCAGTGGCTGCAAGCACAGGGCTGTGTCCCAGCACGATGGGTGCTGGCGGTATGGGTCTAGCACCCAGCAGGTTCCCTGGGGATCTCCACCAGCATCAGCTGGGCTGAGATCTCATCTTGGAAGTTGGGCTGGGTTTCACTCTGCGAGATGGAGGGGTGGAAAATCCTATGGCTCAGGAAAAAGCTGTTGCATCAGCTCACTGAAAAAAATGCTGCATGGGAGCACTGTGACATGTGCACGCATCCTGCTAAAATGGAGAGATGGTGTCAACTAACGACTGCATGGTGCTTTTTCTGAAATCCCAGGGCTGGGGATGTCAGAGCCTGCCTTGTGTTTTCCCCTTAGCCTAGAGAACAACATCACACTTTCTGCATGGAGGTTAAACCACAGGCATGAAGCCCTGACCTCATGTCCTGCTGGGGTTGGAGCATCCTGGAGCCAACAGGAGAGCAGTCCAGGGCCGGCGGCTCTCCCTCCCAGCACCATTTGAGCCAGGAGCAGACCCAGGGCTGGGTCGGACCGCCTCCCCAGCCTGGGCACACACAAAAAGCCCCCTGGGAAGGAGTCACCTCCTTTGGTTTTGGTCCTTCTCTCCTTCCTCCCTCTCCAGAGCCCCCAGCAGAAAATCCCTTCCCCAGCCGCTCGGAAGACGGGCTCTAATTGAGTGGAAAATGGCTGGTACTTTCTTTTGCTATCCCGAGCCCATGCCTTGCTGGATGTTGTGCCGTGCCAGTTATTAGCAGCCAGCTGCGAGGGGTTGCTCCACATTGTCATTTTCAATGATGGCTGGAAAAGCTTTTCCAGCTCTCTAGCCCCCATCTCTTGTCGGTAGGAGATCCGGGCTGCCCTCCTCCTCATCTTACTCCTGGAAATTGTTTTCATAATTATGTCGTCTGCAAAGGCATCACTATTAATAAAGGTGAGCATAGGCAAGATTCTGCAAAGCCCTGCAGAAGGCTCCAGCCCAAGGCAGGAGGAGGTGGGAAAGGGGCTGGAGGAGATGGAGGGAAGAGGGCCTGGAGGCAGAGGAAGTTGCCAGGGAGGAGTGAGGTAGTGTGTCAGGAGCTGCCACCTCTCTCATGATGGCTGGACAGCCTCGGGACATTTGTGGCCCTCCAGGACACAACCGCACTGTCCTTGCTTGGGTTTCAGCCCAAGAACCAGGTAGCTGGCACATGCATCCCCCAGGAAAGCAGGGACATCACCACTATGCAGCAAAACTGGCATCCCGCCTTTCTCCTCATATAAGCCTAGGGCTAATCAGCAGGAGAAGACGGACAACATTAAAAGGAGGAAGGCAGCCTTGAATGGTGTCTTGCAGGCATGGGTGCCTTCTCCAAATCTGCCACCCATCCCTTGTGTGAGCTTGGGAAGGTCATCTGATCCTCCCAGCTCCGGCTCTGCGATGCAGAGCATCTCGGAGGGGCTGTATGAGGACAAAAGTGCCTGTGTCTGTATGAAATTGAGAATCTCTGAACACGGGTGTACAGTTGCCTAGGCAGAAGGTCAGTTCAATTCATACTAGTTAGGGAGGCACAATTAAATTACCTAGACTGACATTTGGCTAAGACATGGAGTTTAATATCCCTCTGCTTGTGGAAAATGCCAGGGGATATTTAATGGCCGCAAGGGATCCATTTTAGCCCTCGCTGGAGAGAAGGGATGGGCGATGGGCCCCTCCATGCTGCAGAGTCTCAACTGCCTTTCTGAGCTGCCGGCTCTGTTTCGAGATGTGGCTAACAGCAGCCGGGGTAGTGGGTAGCTAAAGATTCGCAGTTAAGCTTGAGTGTGTAGAGTCTTTAGGAAAAACCACTCTCAGCAGCTCTTCTTGCACACCGAGCCCTCACTTGGACATGGTGGCCGAAAGCCAAGCGGGAAGAGCTGTCAGTCGCCTCCCGGCCAAGTCCACTTCCCAGGAATGTCTGATGATGCTCCCTCAGCTCCGCGGGATAATATTACATCTGGTTTTGTAGCTGCTTAACCAGTACTCAGCCTAATGCCCATCGTCCATTATTATTATTACTATTATTGCTTTTATTTCATTACTGCCTGCAGGCCCTCACTGAGGGCAGGTCTCTATTATGCTGCCTGATGTACAGCCAGACAGCCCCAGCCTCACCATGTGCGGGCTAAATGGAGGCAGACAAAGGCTGGGGAAGGAGCAGCGCTCATCCCTGTGTGTCAAGCAGGGACCTGGAAACTGTGGAAGATCAAAGACTCCTTCAAGGTCACAGAGAAACTGGGTAGCTGGGCACAGCCCATCTCCCCTCGCTCCTCAACTGGTCTCTGCAGGACCAGCCCTGATGTTTCCCGTGATGAGCACAGCGTCATGAGGTCTGTCCTAAGAGACATAGCTCCGTCCTCGCCGAATTGGCTGCCAGAGATGCGGTCCCCTCTCCTGGCTCTTGCATCCCTGCCGCCTTGGAGGCACGTGGCAGGAACAGCTTTGCCTTTGTGCTTTTGGAGGGGCTGTCACTGTTGCGCTTTCCAGCCTGGGCAGGAGTCCCATGGACGGGGGGATTGCACTGGGAGGTAGCAGGGACTGCTGGTTTTCCCATTAACCCGCAGTGCCGATTGAAGGCTTGCCGCAGCCGGGAGCGCAGCCCCCTTCAACGGCTGGGCTCTGCTGTGCCTGCCTGGAGCCAGGGCAGCCCTCCCCTACACCAGGGACAGTCTCCAACCCTCAGGAGAGGGACTGGGGCTCACATCCCTGCAAAATGGGCAGGTGACTCCCACCTCAGCATCAGGGCACCTTCTTTCCTCCAGCCCACCACAGTGGCATCTCTCATTGCTGCCCAAGCACATGTGCAGTGCCCAGAACAACTGCGTTTCAGCATCTCTGTTGTGGCTCTAGACTGGCACGCCAAAAAGCAGGGCCAGGCTTCCTGCGTTACCCCAGGGAGTATCCCATCGCGTCCGTCCCCAGCCCAGCGCTTTCCTTCCCACTTCCTCACTGCAGAGTCGCAGTTCGCAGTCATCTGCATTCGTTCAGCTGAACAGACTTTTGTTTTGCAAACCGAGCCCGCAGAGCCAGCGCTGGATTTATACTTTTCCGTATGCATTTGGACTCCAAGTCCCTGTCGATGGAAGCTGATGTCCAGCCCGAGGATTCAAAGCGAGCGGAAGAATTGCACAGCCATCTGGAGTAGCTCAGCACAACGCAGCCCCAGCAAGTCATCCCTCCTGCCGAGGATAAAGCTGTAAATGGAAAACGGTGTCCTGTCCCGCTGCAGAGACGGGTCAATGGGAGCAGGGAGGTGGCATGAGGCACTCATGGTCAGGCTCATGGGTTCTTGCTCCTCAGCCACTCCCCGAGCCTCTAGGAGCATCCTCTGAGGACCGTGTGCAGTGGGGACGGAGGAAGCTGTCCAGCCCTCCTTGCACCCACCGTGGCAGAGGGAAGGCGATGGGAGGCAGGAGAGGCTGTTGGGGTGGTGGTGAAGATGACGATGAAGGACTGCAGCAGGATGTGCCAGGGTGTTAAGCAGCAGGACTGGGGAGAAGGAGGTGGTGATGGGCTACATGGGGGAAACAGGGCCCATTCTGGGTCCCACCGAGGCAGCTGGGCTGTGGCTTCCTTTCAGCGGCTCCCCTCTGCCTCACCCATGGCCAAGAAAGAAGTTTGAAAGCATCACAGGCTGGTTTCTCCTAAGAGGAGCAAGCAGCGTTGATGCAGGAAGGGTCTCTTCTTGGGGACAGTAGCTGTGATGCCACCATCATCCTGGAGCAGAGATGGCAGCAAAAGGCACACGCATGACTCCACTTGCAGCAGACTGGGCCCACATCAGCTCCTGGTCCCATACAGCTTCAAGCAGAGGGAGAGATGCCCTTCATGCATAGGGCAGGGCTGCAGGCAAGGAGCAGCTCACCTGCCACCACCACCTCCTTCCTCTTCCAGGGGAGGCAAAGCCACCTGTGTGGACATCATCTCCCATCCATAGTAGAACAGGTGAACCCTTGAGGTCAGCATGGAGGAGAAGACCTCTGAGTGCAGAGCAGGAGCTCTGCTAGGTAGAGAGGGGCTCCAGCATCCCTCCTCCATGCTTGGGAGTGGAGTTTGATGCTGACATCTTCACAAGCTGCTGGTTGAGGTGGTCAGAGCCAGGGGACCATTACTCAGTCCAGAGGAGGTTGATTCAGATTAGATATTAGGAATTTTTTTTTTTGCAATGAGGCTGGTGGAACACTGCCACAGGTTGCCCAGAGAGGTGGTTGATGCCCCATCCCTGGAAACATTCAAGGCCACCTTGGATGGGGCTCTGAGCAACCTGATCTGATTGGAGATGTCCCTGCTCCTTGCAGGGGGGTTGGACTAGATGGCCTTTAAAGGTCCCTTCCAACCCAAACCATTCTGTGATTCTATGATTCTATGATTTGTGCTTGGTGGGCTCCTCACCCTGACCCAAGTAGTGCTGGGGAGGAGGGATGCTCTCTGCCCTGGCAAGGTTGTTTCCATGTATCTCCAGCACTGGCACCTCCTTACCAGTGGTTATCTTGAGCCGTGACAGCCGTACCACTGACAAGGGCAAGAAAAGGTGATTTGCATCTAATTAGTCTGGGAAAGGGGTGTTCTGCTTGTTGGCTGCTCCCCTTGGAAAGCACACAGTACAGAGCTCAGCCAGCTGTGCCGAGAGGCATAAGAAAGGATGCCACATGCAAAGCTTTACCAGCCACCCTCTTCTCTTCCAGTAAAGCCGGACCCTCCGGAGAGCGTGGTGGCCAAACCCGTGCCCAATAACCCTCGGAGACTGGAAGTGTCATGGCAAAATCCCTCGTCCTGGCCAGACCCTGAGTCTTTCCCACTCAAGTTCTTCCTGCGGTATCGACCCCTCATCCTGGACCAGTGGCAACACGTAAGCGATGCTGAGCTGGCTGAGATGGGAGGGAGCAGGGGGAGCTGGTGGCTGGGAACAAGTTGCGCTGGGAACGAGTGGACAGGGACCAAAAAATTAGTCTTTTTACTGCCCAGACCCTTTTCTTCTCCTTCTCCTGTCTCTTCTCCCTTCTCTCTTCCTCTCCATCTTTCTTTAACTCACATTCTGCCTACAAATGGCTCTGCAGGCTTTACCCGCTCCGCATTTTCATCCACGGCCCCTATCTACTTTCCATACATATGTTCTATATAAAACCTGCCAACGAGATGTAAAAGGCATTTAAAGTATAAATGTCACCACATTTAAATGCACCTCTGCCACATTTAGATTTTGAACTGAAGCTAAAATACGGCTTGCCGTAACTCAGAGCACAGTCACGGAGTGATTGCTGCGATCTTATCGTATTTCTTACTTTTATTTCTTGTTTCTTTAAAAAAAAAATAGTCGCTGAAATCCTTGGCAGCCCGGAGGACAGATTTCATTTGTTAGCTGTAGGAAGATAACAAACGGGCTTTTTTTTTTTTTTCCCCCCTCTATGTGGTGCTTGCGTGCTCAGCTTGTGAAGGAAAGCAATCTGCTGCTCGGGGAGAGGTGCTGCTGCACTGGTGTGGCTCATCCAGCATCCCCTCTGCATCGAGCTTGGCCAGTTGAAAGCTGGTTAGATGTTTTGCTTAATAAAGCATTTTGCCCCTCAAAAAAAAAAAAAAAGACAAATAGGAGGCAGCACCCAGACACCAGGAAGCTCACCTGCATCATGCAGCCAAGCAGAGTTTTCTGCCAGCCAGCGCTTCTTGGGGAGAGAAATGACTGAGAGAGGGGATGGGAGGCTTTGCTTGGGTCACTGCAAGATGTCAGCGTGTCAGCGACTTTTTATTTTTGTGTTGGTTGGGTTTTTCGATGAGGCAGCACCACTGGTTGTGTTTCAGATGGAAGTGTTTGCTGGTGGCTTTGAAAATCAGAGAAGGACTGGGAGAGTGTTTTCCTGCTTGTCGCTTTGCCTTTTGCTTCCCTCCTGGGAGCAGGAGAGCGTCTGCGGAGCATCCTGAGCGTAAGAAAGCAGAGGTGGAGTCTGGGTATTAGTTTGCTGTGCATGTGTTTTTTTCACTTGGGGGACAAGTGCTCAAATTGTGAGAAAGAAGAAGAATTGTGAAAAAAAAAAGAGAAGAAATAATGGGAAATAACAAACACATCATCAGTTTTTTGAAGATGTGAAACTGTTGTGGCAAAAGGTGATGTTTTTACCCTGCCACAGCCCGATCCAGCTGAGCACCATGCGAATACAGGGGTTTGCACTCAAAAATGGTGGGAGAGGCAGTGAGCTGCCTCCATCCTCGACACCCTCAGAGTAGCTGGTCTCTCTGTCACTGGATATGAGGCATCGTATTCATGGGGTCAAGCTGTGCCAGTCCCCTTGCTCCAGGGCCTCCCAGGACATGGTGTGGCCCCTCCACCAGTCCTCTCAGGCAGGCAGCGACGGTGGGAAATACGTGGAGGTATTGGTGACACTGGTGACAGGGCCACCCTGCCAGTTCTAGGGCAGTAAAAACTTAATTTCTCCTGTTTAAAGATTGCCTGAGCTCCGGAGAGAGCTTGAGGTACCAGCCCTCATGGTAAGTGGAAGGGAAGCTGGGCAGGGCTTGTCTCCCAGCATCTCACGAGGGCACGGCAGTCGTGGGTACCGCTTTTAATCAATATCCCCTTGCAGGAGACATGTCCCCTATCCCTGACTGATGGAGAAGTGTGTTCGGGGAATAATTTGCTTGGTGAGCAAGTGCAAGCATTGAGTGAGTGAGGTACCAGCCTTGTTTTCTGACTCTCTGCCCCACCAGCTGGGTAATGAAAAATCTGATTTGTGGATGATTTGAGGAAAACTGCCACTATTCATCAGATGAATTATTTGCGAAGCCTAATTCAATCAGCTCTCAAACACTAGAGAATGGCAGCACTGCAGCAGCCGGAGCTGCTCCGACCCCAGACCCCCTTGGCATGCTCAGCCTGCTTAACCCTGCCGAGCACCCTGCAAATGCCAGGGTTTGCACCCAAAAGTGAACCCCACCAATGCCAGCACGCTGGGAGCATGCTCAAGCCTTGCTGACCTCTGCTTTGCTTGACCTATTGGTTGGTGGCATCTTGGAGGGTGTCCTCGTTTCCCCAGATCCAGCCAGGAGAGGGAAGGACATGGTTTGGTAGGGCTCAGCCATCCACCTCGTCCTACGGTGGTGGTGTTGGGTCTCTCCTTGAAGGGACAAGTGCTCTGAGGAAGGATGCAGCAGTCATCCATGCCTTGCTTGCATGAGGATGTCTTAACTCTTCCTGAAGTGAATGGTCTCCAGCCACAAGCTGCCGTATCTTGGCTCTTGCTGTCCCCACTGTCTGCCCCACTGATATGGAAAAGCCATTGCCCACAACCTGCTTGCTGACGACGGGATAGCTTGGGAGCCCAGCACAGAGAGGAGAAGTCTCCTCCAGCAGCCAGGAGGAGCTGGGTAACTTCATGCTCCGGCACATCCCTGTGTGCCCAGGGTCCCCACGCTGAGCCTCGTCCCTGCCTCCTTGTGGCAGCCCACCCACGCACCAACTGTGGGTTTTAAGCATCTCCTGCCACTCCCTTGCCAGCCCAGCATCCCTGCGGGAGCAAACCCACAAGGGAGTACTGGGGACAGCCCAGAGCCAGGAATATCCATGCTCACACGTGGCATTTCTTGGCAAAAGAAGCAGCTCCCCTTTCTCCCCTCCACCTCCCATTATCTTTGCTGGGTCTGATTTATGCACAGCACCTCAGCAGGCAGGACCGAATGAGCACTAATAGGATCAGATGGATGTCGAGCTGTCGAATACCATAGGGCCTGATTCAATCAGCGTCTGCTTTCTCCCAGCCTCTTCCTTTCAGGATTTTAATAATGCCAGGGCTTGGCACCAGAAGATGAAGCTGTCCGTGGCGGGAGCAGTGGATCTTATCTAGACTGCCGCCGTGCAAGTTAGTCGTAAATGCAGTTTCCCTCCCTAGAGAGACAGGCGATACTTGGCCCAAGCATCCCACCCCATCAAGCAATATCTGAGGCTCACCCAGAGCTGGGGGGACACCCTCATCCCCTTCCCAGCACTTTGCAAAGGTGGATTTGAGCCCCAGCGTGCCGTTTGCACTCCCTTTCACCTGCTCAGCAGCGCCTTTCCACTCAGGCCACTTAGCAGCTCTCATGTTGCAATTTGGTCTGGGAATTATGACGATGTGCTCTGGGAATTGTTATCGTGGAGAGATGACGGTGATGAGTTTCCATGTGAGCGTGTGGCGAGGCGTGTGCCGCTGCACAGCAGCTCTCTTGAACCTGGGCACAGGCATTGGGATGTTCGGGATGCAGTCATGTCACATGGTGTTACATCGGGTGGCCACCAGCTCCCTTCCGCCCCACCAGCCCCGAGCTCGCTCTGAAACTCGAGTGACTTTAAAGTCATGCTCCTCCCTTTCTGGAAGACGGGCTGGTGGTTTCTCTGCTGCCAGAAGAGAGATGGGATATTTGTAGCCTAAACAGGTTTTTTATTCTCTCCTTTTGGCAGAATCTCCCGTTCTGTCTCCTAAATATAAAACATTGAATGTTTAGGGTATCCTTTATTTTTCTCCTGCTTTTAAGTTTGTAATTCAAGCCAGATTAGCGTGGTTTCCTCTTCTGTTTTATAGCCCCATCCTGGCCCCAGGCGAGCTCTCCTAATGCTCTCAGATGTTCCTCTAGTGGCTTACCTAGGCTGGAACTGGATACCCTTTCCTAATGGATTGCTAATAGCCTGTTCCTGGTTTTACAGGCTCCTTCAGTTAACTCGCAACAGCAGCCATCACCACGCTTGCACATGCAATCTCCCCGCAAGCACATCTGCACGGCTCACCCCTAGATGCAGGCGGGTGGCCAGGCACCGTCCCGAGCATCTTTGGGGAGCTCAGGGCAGGTCTTGCACCCAATTTGCTCCCACATCATAGTGTTTGCTGGAGCAGGATCTCCAGTTTTCCTGTTTTTTCAGAGGAGATCTCACATGCTGAGCACTGACCAGCTCAGTGCATGTCCCAGGAACATGGCAAGGTTCAGAGGTATTTCTTAAGCAGCGTCAAAGCTGGCAGTCAGGCCAAGGGAGGATTTCCTCCAGTAGGTTGCCAGCAATTTGCAGATGCCGTCGCGAGGTCTAATTGAACCCATTGGCTGCGCTGACAACATGAAATGTTAACGAACCGTGAGGCGGGCTGCGCCTCAGATCTTGAGATTTGCAGTAAAAGGTCATGAGATATTTAAAGCTAATAATGTGGTTGGGTTCTCTCCTTCCTCTTCTGTTTTGGAAGCATTAGAGCCACATCCGGGAGCATTTGCAAAGGCTGGAAAAGCAGGCAGAGGTGCTTCCACTGTCCCAGGATTTTAGAAGCTGGGGCCACAGAGCTCCTAATGCAGGCATCTGTGCTGGCTCTGCTGCTAAGCTGCTCTGATCTGAGCAACTGATGGGGATTTTGGGACAGGAATGGGCAATTTGTGGGTATTCCCAAATATTTAGTATCTGGCTTCTTTGGTGTAAGGAGGGCATGGTCCTCTGGGACAGCCACCATCACTCATGTACTGGGGGGGCTCATCTCCCAGCAAATGTTGCTTTGACCAAGCAGGTGAGGTGAATCTCACAGGCTGTGTCTGGAGGTTGCTGTCTTGGGGCAGTCTGAAACGACCTGGAAGTGTGTGCTAACGGTATCGGGCAAGGGGGAGGGATGAAGCTGAGGAAGGCAATTAGTGCCACTGCCTGCTACAGCTGCATCCCCGCCGGTGCGGCAGCAATGTCACTTTGTGGCGGGTGTGCTTCTTCGCACCCATTTGCATCCTCCCATGCCTCTGCCGCATTGCCTGTGCTCCCCTTCTTCTCCAGGCAACCCTGGCAGGGAGGTCACCCTGAGCGAGCTGGGTTACAGCTTCACGCCCGGTAGCTTTTATTGCAGCACTTCTCTCCCTTCCCCTCCCGGCTACAAAGTCAGTGATTAAAAAAGAATGAAAGAAAAAAAAAAGGAATTAATAGGTGGGAGCAAAATGTTGAGGCTGTAATAGTTACGCTCGCAGCTTGGCATGGGACAGGCAGGGCTGGAGCAGGGGATGGAGGTGGGAATAGTTTTGGCTTTTCCATCCCCTCCAAGCTCCAGGGATTGAAAGGGCTCAGGACCCTTGGCTGGCACTATCTGGGTGCTCTCAGCCTACTCGGGAACTGCTAGCAACCTAAAAGTCCTGAGCACCTGGCAGGATCTGGCCTCCAAAGGCAGCCGTAAAGGTACCAAGCACTCAGGCATGCAGGCGGGATGGTGCCAGCAAGCTGAGCTCTCCCTGCCTACCTACAGACCGTGCCAGGCAGGTGCCCATGCCTCGAGTTGCCCACGCACAAGCTGTGCCCATCTGCCTTCTCGTCCCCAGCTCACTGCGTCAGTGTGGTAAAGGCATCGGCGGGCAGCAGATGCCAGTGCTGGGCAGGGTTAGAGCTGGTGCTGAGCGCTCTGAGCATCCCCGGTCCCATCCTCCCCACAGCCGCAAGCAAAAGCAAGCTCTGCCAGTTGTCACTTGGCAGGAGGGGACAGCGCATCCGGAGAAAGAGTCCCGTTATTAACGAGCTTCCAGCTCCACTCTCAAAGATGCTCTTTATTTTAAGCCAGAAGGGAGCCGTTCGGCCACATCTGGTGTGACACAACCCAGGCTGTGGAAGAGCCCTGCAATAACTCATCCTCCCAGACCAGCAGCAGGGCTGAGCTGTGTGCAGCGGCGTCACAGCAGCCTTTTTGGTGGGGGTGACAGAAGGGACCGCAGCTCAGACCCTGCGAGGCTCCTCCACTGCCCGGCTGGTGGAGAATAAGGGGAGGCATTCACTTTTCCCGACCTTTTAGTTATTCCAGAGTCTGGGCAGAAAGTTTTGTCTGGGGTTAGCCCAACTGATTCCTGTGGCGCTGTGGAAGGAGGAGGTATCTGGGGGCTCGTTTATTAGTAATGAATGTCAGACCTGTTTGCTCTCCAGACGTGGCTTTGAAAGGGAAAAAGAAAAACATTTCTTTTCCGCTTGGCGACGACTTTTCGCGGGCTGCGGTGGCTGTTTGCAGCGACCCTCCTGCACTTCCCCACAGCGGGGCGGCTTGCCCAGGGGTGACGTCTGCTTTTTGGTTTAGCCTGCTCCCCAGGGGAGATGGGAGCCTGCTGGGATCCCCCTGCAATCACAGGGACCGAAGGCTCCTGAAACAGCTGCTCTTCATGTAGCATGAGTTCCTGAAAAGCTCCTTGCAGCCGGCTGGCAGGATCTGGCTGCTTGTTGCGAGGCAAAGAGGCTGTGAAATCGGGCGCACTGGGGTGCCTGTCGCCCTCCCGGTTCCCATTTCCCCCATTATCCAGGATAACGTGGGGAGCATCCAGGGGTGGGGGAGGCTGTGAGATGGATGTCGGATTCGGGCTGTGCTCCTGCAAGGGGTCTCCTTATGTGTTCCCCCACTCGCTGTAAGTGACACAGGCTGTGGGAGCAGATCAGCTTCACTCTGCAGTACCCAGGGTGCTGTTTTATTTTGGGGAAGCTAGGCTCGTCAAAATTGGCTACAACACCTGGGACAGGCGCGTGGTCTCTTGTCCTGTCGTGCACGGAGGTGGTGCATCCCTGTCACGGGACTGAGGGGTGCCAACCCCCCCATCCCCACATTGCTGGCATCCTGGCAGTGGAGCACCCCTTTCCCATACCAGGACCCACGCTGGGGAGTGGGAGGTGTCAAGGAATGGAAAGCAGAGCCACTGCTGCCATGGGAAAGCCAGTGAACACATTTTCATGTGGGATGCAGAGAAGGAGGCATCTGATCCGCCCTTCTCCCCCTCCGCTCCTTCCAACACAAACCAGCCCCCAGGCCAGCTGCCAGGGCAGGGAAAGTTGGGGTTTTCTTCTCCCCTATTCCCTTCCAGAGGCCATCTGGGCTTCAGACCTGCCTGTGCATCACTCTGTTCACAAGTAAATGCTACCTGGTCACCCTGGACCAGGAGCAGACCTGGGGTGGGAACAGAGCACACTTTTTTACTGCCTGGGCACCCTGGCAGGGTGAGCTGGGGACAGTGGGAGCAGGAGGGAGCCCGGCAACGGGAGGTGGCCTCCTTAATTCCCGCTATGCCAGGAATTAAGGAAGTGCAACCAGTTTGCGGGCAGGGTCCGGGATGTGGGCACACATGGATGTGCCCTGTTGGGGTGCCTGGCATGGATGAGTGGTGTGGGTGTCCCAGCCCCTCTGTGCATGTGCAGGCAGATTGAGGGATGGGCAGGGGGAAAGCTGAGCACTGGGAAATCATCCCTCTGCCTGCCCTGGGTGTCTGTCTCCATCCCATCTGTACAGCACCGGCCCCCAGGCTCGTCCCTGGTGCTCAGCACTGCCTGGGCTGTGGGTGGGCACTGGCCATCCCTCAGCAGCCCTGTTATCTTCCCAAGCAGGCTGATGGGGGTATATGGCCACAGCAGGGGATGGGATCCCGGCCCACGCTGTCCTCAGCAAGCTGTCGGCTGAATTACTGGGTTCAAGGGCTTTTTTTCATTTCTCTCTCTCCCCCTTTTTTTTTTTTTTTGCAATGCTAATAGTTCTGCATTGCACTGTCTACTGATCCCTCATTAATCTGGGCAGTGCTTCACAGCCAGCCGGAGTGCCTTTTGGCAGGTGCACAAAGGCAGGCAGCGACACGCAGACCTCCCCGGCCAAAAAAATTACCATGCACAGCCTTCCTCCAACTTTTGTCTCTGTGTGGCGGGGACGTGGATTAAGGAATTTCTCCCTCTCCCTTTGATGCTGTGTGTCCATCTGTCCCCCCACGACCTCCCCAGTGTCCCCCCACTGGCTCTCCCTATCTGTGTCCACTTGGACCCAATCCCCATGTGCTTTCCCATCTGGTGCTGCACTTCAGTGCTGAGCCACGGGCACCCGCCCAGGGACTTTCTCACCCACCATGGCAAATGTTGGATGTGTACCTCGGCCACCCAGCTCAGAAGCGCTGCTTGCAGTTGTGTGTGTGGGGAGAGATGGATGCTGTTGTCCATGCCTTCATTTTTTGTCTGCTGTCTGAAGAGCACCTTAGGGGAGCATCCTCCCAGGTCCTACAAGGAAGATCCTTCAGGTCCTCCCATCTGGGTCCTGGGGGAACAGCCTTGATCCCCTTGTGCCTGTGATGCCCCGTCTGCAAACACTCAGCTGCAGGCTGGCTGTGGCTGGGGAGAGGCAGGAATTGCTCCCAGGGGGAAGCGCTCAGCCAGGAGGGCTCTTTGGGCTGGAGAAAATGCTCCGGATGGAGTAGCAACCTGGCCAGACCAGCAGGACCTCAGTGGGGCTGGCCTGCAAGCAGCCTGCTTGCTGTGGGGCTCAGCAAGGACCGTGAAGGTGTGTCCGTAAGAGAACAGGGTGAAGAATTTGTCTCCTCAGCTCTGCTAGGGGTAGTGGTGGGTGCCAAGAGCCCATCATGTTCGAGGACTCTGATCCAGCTCAAGTTTTGGTCCTGGGCTGAGGAGGACTGGAGCTTGGTGGGCTTGGTGGGATGGGTCTCAGCCAAGACTCCCCACAGGTTGGAGGATGCACAGCCATGTCCTGCAGGACCAACCAGCATCCTTCTTATCTTCTTTCCCCATCCTCCCTTCTGCCCAGACCTCTCAGGATTTAAGTTTTCACCTATCCCATAAGCGAAATGGTCCAAAACTCTTTTCCTGCAGAATGGGTTGTGCCCAACCCTGGGATGGGAGCAGCCATCCCCCGGCACAGACTTGTGCTGGGGACCTGCAGGCAGCCAAATAGGACTGCTCTAAGCCCGACCCCATTGTCTGGACAAAAAGCAGCACCTGTGACCCCAAGGCTGGCTCTCAGCCTCTTCGGTGTGGTGGAAACTGAGGGAGATCCTTCACAGAGCCACACCGGCATCAGTTGGTATCCCCATCTAGCCCCAAAATCTGCAGTGTTGGGATGGACACACGCCTTTCTCCACAATGTGATTCCCCCGCTGAGGTTTGGTAGCAGCTTCGTTTGGTGCCTTGCAGGCGGCAGGAGGCCCTTTGCTCCCCCACAGCTTAGGGAGGGTACCGACCGAGCCTGCCTCCAGATGTGCTCCAGATGTGGGGCTCCTACGGGCTTGGGCCGGGCGGCATGGGCAGCTGGGAGCACAGACCCCAAGGGCCCGGCCATGCTGAGCGGCAGGCTGGATGCAGCCCTGGGAGCGGGAATAGGGAAGGAGAGGTGCTCAGCTGGAGCCAGAAAGCAGAAGTGCCCCCCTCCCTGGTAGCGATCCCCCAGAGGGGCTGTAAAAGCCGGGGTGGGGGGCTGCAGTTTGCATGGCAAAGGGATTAATTATGTGCTGGGGTGTTGCGCGTGCTGTACTGGGAGGACTGGAAAAGGGTTGGGTCTTTCTCAGAGTGGGTTCCTGCTTTCCAGGTGCCCCTGCAAGCGGCCATACTGGCCGCTGGTGTCCCTGGAGCGCACACCATGCCTGCGTGTGCGAAGCTGCGGTGCCAGGGCAGCCTCATCCTGCAGGTGCATTGGTCTGGGTACTCTCAGGCACTCCGATAGTGCAACTTTTCTCTTTTTGGGCTTTGGGTTGTGAACAAGGACCAGGCAGAAGTTTTCGGCTCTATCTTGCTTCTGTTGTTGAACTGAGTTTAATCAGAACTCAGCTGTTATTGCTGCTGAGGGCAGTGGGATCCTGCACCTGACCTCCTCCTGGGTGGCTGGGGAGACGTGGAGGACTCCACATGGGTTATGCCATGAAGTTCCCCCCACCCTTGAAGTGCCACTTGTTCTGCTTGAGCACGAGCCCCTGGCTGAGCACTGGCACTCACAGATAGGCTGTGTTAGACCTGCACCTTCCCTCATCCCCCAGCATCTTTATTATCAAACTGTGTCTGGAGGGAAGATGATTTGTGTCAGCTAGGGCAGAGGGGAAGGACAAGGGGTGCCTTCTGTGCTCCCCATGTTGTGCACAGGGGGAACAAAGCTGGCAGATCCCAGCCTTGGAGACTGGGTGGAGGGCAGTCTTGATGCAGCCTCTGCGGGACGCTCCTGCCCTGGTCCCCTCTGATCCCTCAAGACCCAGAGACTAAGCTTGGTTCCATCCCTGGAAGGTCACCTTCTCCTCCGTCACCCCAGCGTGTTTGCTCACTGGTGGCCATGCAATGAGGGGACATTTCTGCTGAGCATCTGCATCCCCCTGCCCTTGAGGCAAGCTGCAAGTAGATCAGAGGTGTGGACTCAGTCTGGGGTTCATCAATTGCACCATCAGCCACATCCCAGCAGGACATCCCGTGGCCCAGGCAATGCTGAGAACAGGAGAGAGGGAATTTTTCTAGGAAAGAAGGCTGGACTTCATCTTTGTCCAAGGGCCCAGCCAGAGGGATGCAAGCCAAGCCGGTGGGATGTCAGCAGGCACAGGAGCGGGGTGGCCAGAGGCGTGCTGGTGGGGGAAGTCTCCTCCCAGCACTGGCAGTGATGCCCAGAAAGCATGTGCAAACATGCCAGCCACTGTCCTGGATGTCCACTCCCAGCCACCCTAAGATGTCCGAGCAGAGCCTGCCCGCACATCTGCTGGTTTCTGGTGACCTCTAGAGGAAGCTGCTCCGCTCCGGCACCGCGAATTTGGGAGCAGGATGGAGTCTCACTAGAGCTTTGGTTCTTTAGCTGCAGCTGAAGCATTCTTCCCTACATCCCTGCCCTGTGCTCATGCCTCTGCCCAAACCCCCGTAGCACTTCCCAAAGTGCTGTGAAAGTCTCGTTACCATCCTCTAGCCGAGCTAAACATGCTGATCATCTTACACATCCTGGTGCTGGGGATTCCTCTGACAGCCCTCCCCTCTCCACTGTTGCCCTCAGGTCGAGCTGTCGGATGGGACATCACACACCATCACAGATGCCTATGCTGGCAAGGAGTACATCATCCAGGTGGCTGCCAAAGACAATGACATTGGCACGTGGAGTGACTGGAGCGTGGCCGTCCATGCCACCCCCTGGACAGAGGAGCCCAAGCATCTCACCACGGAGGCCCAGGTCACAGGTGAGAGCCCCCCTCCCAGTACAAACCAGCTGTGCCCTCTTGGCTGAGCGTCCCCGCTCTCTGGGTCTGTGCAATTTTCATCCCCAGCTAAGGAGATCCCCTCAGCACTCAGGTGGGTTGCACCCCAACACCCTACACTGTGCCCCATGGCAAAAGGTGCAAACATGGCCCAAGGGGCGCTGACTCAATGCACTTGGCACCGGCATCCTCCTCACTAGGATGCTTGGGGTGTGACAACGAAGCTAGAGGTTGTTTTCTAAAATTTATTATTATTATTATTATTATTATTATTATTATTATTATTATTGCTATTATTCCCTGGAGTGCTGCCCTCCTCCAGCTCTCCTTCTCCAGTCCTACCCCCTCCACACCTCTGACCCCGCACAATGGCTCGGAGCAATGCCAATTCAAAATAAAAGCCACAAAGTTAACAAGCCTCTGTTTCTAGGAAAGAGCTGGGACTGTGTCCAAATGGGCGTTATCAGCCCTCCATTTCCCAGAATGGTTGGAGCGGACCCTGTACCAGTTCCCCTAGCTGGCACTGGTGGCGGGGCGGGGGGAAGCAGTGGTGTGCAGACAGCCAGCGACCAGGCTTCTAGTTGGGGCCACGTGTGTGAGCTGGCCAGATGTGCGAGTGGGAAGGGGGTTGCTCAGAACCCCCCACTCTCCCAGCCCTAGTCCAGCTGTTTGTGCACAAGCCTCTCTAGGCCCTGGTGATGCTCATTGCACCCCACTCCTTGCAGAAACAGCACCCAGCAGAGCACCTGGGGGTTCAGGCTGCACCAGGCCTCATCCCCGGCGGGGGGTAAAACCACCACAAGGAGGGCAGGCATATTGTGCTGGTGTAAGGATTTGGGGTTTGCCTCTATACCTGGCTGCATTGTGCTAAATGCAAATATCACTTCAAATGACACCTCATCTGGTCCGCAGACCAGCACAAGCCCTGCAAGCCAGCCCATGGAATGTTCCCTGGGTGAGGGACGTTCTCTGCTGAGCACTTGTGGCTATGTCATCCTGACTTCTTAGTCAAAATTCCTAAAGAGCTGATGCACAGAGCAGCCTGGCTGAGCAGGATGGGGCTGGGAGGAATGGTGCAAGCATCTCTGAGGAGCAGGTCCAGTGTAGAGTAGGCAAAGTCTCATGGACCACGCCATCCCCCAACTCATCCCAGCCCCCCAGCTCAGCCCCTAGCATGGCATGGCAGTGAGAGGGACGATTTGGGGACAGGATGGTGCCATGTCCCCACTGACAGGGGAGCAGGGGTGCCCCTACGGAACACATCCTGGGGCACCCCGGCTCACCTCGCTGTCCGCTCTCCTTCCTCACAGAGACAACGAGCGCTAGCACCTCCTCTTTCATGCCGCCTCCCACCACCAAGATCTGTGACAAGGGGGCCGTGGTGGGCAGCGGGGCTGTGGCAGTGTGTTGGACAGCTGGACTGGTCTTGGCTGCCTATGGTGTCCTCTTTATTTAGTGAGTATCTCCCAGACTGGGGGGGCGGGGGTGTGAGTGATGGAGTGTGGATGCTGGGAGGGGGCAGGGATATGGGGACCCCAGGGGCTCCAGCGTGGTTGGGAAGGGGATGCTTCAACTAGCCATTTGGATTTTTCTTGTGTTTTTTTGTAAATGCACCAAATCTGACTGCTTTTCTGGATCTAGCGTTCTGGTGGAGATCTTAAAAATGGCTTTTCAAACATTTTCCACAAAGCCTGCAAAGGGGTTGGTCTTCAATGCCTCGTGGTCAGCACACCTCCCCCTCCGCACTTCTGTTTTTTTAAGAGTCAAAGAAACCACGTGGAAATCTAAGGCCTTTGTCTAGCGACAGAAGCAAAATTGTCCGAGATCAGAAAATTCAAAGATGCGTTCTTGGGCAGGGTCCAGCCCTGGGAGGAGGAGGTGGAGGTGCTGGGTTTGGGAACCTGGGTTCTGGGAAGAGGTGAATTTCCCCTGTGGAAAAAGGCCAAATTCAGCAAAATGTGTCCCCTCAATGGCCGGGTATAGCCAAGCCCGGAGTGGAACTGGTGACCCCTCTCCTCCCTGCTCGCAGATCCCCGTCTGTCTGTCCGTCGCAGCTCAGCGCAGACACCTTCCCACCGCCCACCGCCGCCACCACCCCCTGCCCCCATCCCGGGTTGAGTCTCTTTATCTCTTCGATTTTGCACACGTTGAGGACGTATCACGCTTCTCACCATTGCTTCAGAGGAGGAGGACAGAGCCGCCGCTGTGCCCTGGGGAACCATGAAATCCTCTCCCAGCCTGGAGTGAGGAAACGCACTTGTGTCCCCCCCACATCCCCGTCCCCCTTTCCCCAGCAAGGTGAAGTGAGCCTGGGCACCGTGCTGCAGCTGAGGACCGTGCTCATACAGCTAACCCCCCCATGCCAAAGACGTGCCCGCCACCCCGCCACCCGCCTGGATGACAGGGAGCATGACGGTGCACTGAGAAAAGGGGATATGAAAATGGGGGGGGATAGCGAGGGGAATTATGCTCCCAGCTGTGTACCCCGCTGTGGCAGAAGGGGGGTCTCCCAAGGACCAGACTTGCTTCCCCAAGCTCCTGACCCTGTGGCGAAGCTGGAGGGGTGCAGCAGGCGGGGGTCTTGGTCCCCACTGAGGGGATGATGGAGAGAAGAACCAGTGGCTTTCACAAGCGTGGTGGGGAGCAGGGAGCTGCCAGGGTTTTAGTGGAAAAAGAAATTAAACACCAATAAAACCCCCCTGCCCCTTGCTGAGCACCCAGGAGAGCTGCCCCTCCCCGCAGCACCCTGCACAAGCCTTCGTCACCCCCAGCCCCATCCCCACATCAGCCCCAACTTTTAGCCACGTTGGATACAGGGAGTTGCCCCCATTGACGTCTTTGTCTCATTCTCCAACAAAAGCAGAATAGCTCTGCTGTTGCCTTTAGAGCTGGAGCCCTGCAGACCCGTCCCTCGCTGTCCCCCACTGTCCCCAGATGTCCCCGTGCCTGCTCTGCTCTCCTCCCCATCCCGCCCCAAGACCTGTTTTGTAAAGACACCTCCTCTTGCCCCTGCCTGGACCCAAGCGCAGTATTTAATACCGTACGTCCTAGTATTCCCACTGTTGACATGCTGTATTTGAATTTTTTATAGATGTATATATATAAAAAAAAAAAGAATCAAAAAAAAACCAAACAATAATAGAGGGGATAAAAAAAAACTCACACAGAGACAACGCACACACGTACACACACGCACCAGGAGAGACGGTCTTCATTAAATGATCATTTCATGATGACTGGCAGCTCTGGGTGTTCATTCCCCTCCGGTGGGAGTGGGTGGGTTCGGCTGGACGCTCCCACGTGTGGTGCTGGACGTGGGGATGGCGGTGAGGGGGATGCAGACACGCTGGGGCCTGCCCCAGGGCTGGAGCCCATAGCATCATCTCCCCAGGGGGGTGGGGGACCCCAAAACTGGCCTTTGGGACGTCCTGAGAAGGTGCAAGGGGGATGGATGGCCACCCCTGGAAACTCCTGGAGATGTAGAGGGGATGGTTGTCACCAGCCCGTGTGGCACCAGTGCTGTGATGGGGAGGTGCCACATGTCTCTGTTCATGGGCAAGTGAACTCCCCCCAAGTTCTGGCTGCACGCAGGCACCTCTCAGGCAGGCAGGAGGACGGAGGTGTGCCTGTGCCCTGCTGCAGCCCTGAGGCTGGAGGTGGCACGTAGTCCCTATTAATGCACTTTCCTTGTCTGATTAATAATTTCACATTAGGAAAATGTCACTGGCCCAGATGCTCTGAATTAAACTTCCATCAGGGCAGGGCTCACAGGGACCCGGCGCAGGGGCAACGGGTGCAGCAAAGCACAATGTTGGGGTCTGCCCTCTCCCCATGTGCCTTGCTTGTGAGCACTAACTGGAATAGAGATGTCATTGAGCTGCAATTCATCCCAGGGGGGAAAAAGCTGAATTTTTTAGCAAATCGCCTGCCCAGTGCCTCAACAGCATCTCTCTGGTCAGGGGGTGGGTGGGTGGATGGATGGATGGGTGGAAGTAAGGATGGAGGTGAAGGAGTCACAGCCCTGGCTCTGCAAATCCTGAAGGCAGCACCAAGTCGGTCTCCAGCTTTTAACCATGCTGGGGTTTTATTAGAGGAGAGCTCAGTCCCACACAGCCCTGCCTCCGGCTCGGCCGTGCCGACAGCAGCACTGCCCCACGCGCTGGCTTGGTTCACTGGTTAATGTTCCATTACCAGACAACATGCCTCCATCATTTATTAATGTTTCATTAGTGTTAAAAACATCTGGTAATTAATTATGCACTAATTATGGATTCACAGTGCTAAAAGCCAGGGTAATCTACCATAGCAGATGGCTCTTTGGGGCAGGGGGAAGGGACAGCTCTTAGCAGAGATGAAAATGTCAGGCCCAGCCCTTGCCAGGGGGGAAGCATCCCAGACAGACAGATTGCCTTCATCTCCACCCAGGATGTCCATGCCTGGTCCAGAGGCATGCTGTCTCAGGTTATTAAGCAGACAAAACCTGTCCCTCTCCAGCTGTTTAAGGGACCACAGGAGTGATGTTCCCACTGCCCAGGGCAGCTGTGTGAGAAGCCATCTGAGACTGGTGGCTTTCGCATGCAGCCCCAGGAACCCTCCGGCACCTGGAGTGGGCACACAGCGTGCTGCTGGCTCCGGGATGCTGTTCCTAAGCCCCTCTGCGGTGCCTCGCCACATTAAGCGTCAGTCCATAAAGCAAGGGGTGTCATAAAAGCCCACTCATGAAGTGCCCCAGCAATATTACGTACAGATGTGCAGAGATGTTTCGAACTGGGGAAGGTCCCAGGGGAGAATCCCTGCCAAGCAGAAAATCCATCCACTTAGCAGTATAAATCCATACAGGAAGAAAAAGGGAATTACAGTGCTCAGAGAGACCTTTGCATCGCATAACCTGAAATCCAATACATCAGCTGAGTGCAACGGGTCCCTGCGTCTTCCCAGCGCATATGTGGCAGTAAATCCCACCTTAGGTGTTGTTTTCGGCTGTTGCTGATGCGAGAGCAGCCTTGCGCTGAGCTCCCCAGGCTCTGCAAGAGGGATCAGAAGGGCGGCTGGAAAGCAGGAGCTATTTCCTGGCTGCGAGGCCTCGTAGGAAGCAGAAAAACCCCTTGCTTGAGCGATGGGCTGAACAGTGGAGTGGGACCGAGTCTGCATTTCCTGCATCCTTCCCTGAGGCAGGTGCCAGCAGAGATCTCATCCTCCTCGACTGAGTAGTCAGAGATGTTTCCTGCTCCCACAACAGTCTCCCTGGAGCCTGGAGCCCTCAGGTGATAACAAGCAGCTTATTTATAACAAATGAGGCTGACCAGGACAAATCGTTGGGTTTTGATGGGGCATCGTGCTTTGGTGGATAAAGGAGGAGCAGCAGGGATGGTGCTGTGTGTTTTGGCTCTAGCAGAGTGTTAGGTGGTCCCAAGGGAGAGTGGGGAGGCAGAGGGGTGTGGAGGCAGGCTCGGCAGCCCAGAAAGCGCATTGACAGCTGTGCAGCCAGACCCAAGCATGAGAGCATCCCGCAGAAATGTCAGGTGGGACCCGTTGCAGCTGGCAGAGAGCTGCCGCTTGTTTGCACAGGTGTAGACCTGGTCCCCAAGGGGCAAACATCCTCCCCCACGGGAGAGGTGGGAGGTGGAGCGAGAGCAGCAGGAGGTGGTGGAAAGGTGGTCCCCGAGGTGAGAGCATGAAGACGAGCATCTGTGAGGGATGAGGATGTAAATACAGCCCACTGGACTGTAGGGGAGCCCAGACTCCCCTAGTCCTCAACCTGTAATGGTGTCAAGTCCAGCAAAAGAGCCCACCCTGAACCACGGGGTATTGGTTCAGAAAATCACTGGATGTAGCACTGGATGCCCTTGGCAAGTTAATAGCCTTCCTCCCAGGCCTGTCTTCCCCAGCAGCAGGAGGGATGACTCAGACACCAGGGTCCCACAAGGAAAGGCTCCTGCCTGCTATCAGGGACACAGGAACAAGCCCAGGAGCTTTGAGTGATGCAACCACCACCACACAGAGAAGCAGACAGAGCTGCAAGTGGGGCCCCTGGGGGTAACAACAGCCCCAAGCATCCCCACAGTGCTGCAGGGGAGAGGCTTGTAGCAGCAAAAGGTGACAGATGGTCACAGCAGACCTCAAAGAACAGCCTTGGATCCTCTTACTCCTTGGTGGCTCCAGCTCAGGACTTGATGCCTCTCCAGAAGAGGCTGTCTCTTGTTTGAAGAGCCTCAAAGCAATGACTCTCCTCATCCTCAAGTCCATCCTGAACAGCTCAGCCTCTGCCCTGGCACTGTGCCCCTGGTCCCCAGAAACCTCTACCTGCAGCCTCATGCCCTCCCTCCCCACCAAACCAACTCTGACACCTCCTCAGCCCCCAGTTGCGCTATGGCCAGATGGGCAGCACCCGCCGTTGCCTTCCCAGTTCCCTGTCACCTCCCCAGTGCCGTGACCACCCTGCTCACCTCCAGTCTGCCCCAGTTCCCTGCCTGCTCTGGCCAGGGTGATCCACACAGACCATCTGCCCACAGCCTTCCAAACCTCCCTGCAGGCAGACACAGCAGCCGAGCACAGCCCGCTCAGCTCAGCTGCGGCACGGAGACCAGACCGCACCAGGGTCCCCTAATAAGCAATTGACTCTTCTTTTCCTCCCTTTCAAGAAAAAGCCAAGCATTAATTTGGCTTCTGCCACTCTGTTTATCTAATAGCATCGCTGATTGATTGATTATCTTATTTATAACCCAGATCCGGTGTCTGGGCTGCTCACGGAGACGGGGTGATTGATGGAAAGAAGACAGCCAGAAGGGGACTTAATGGAGCCGGGTGGCTGAGCAGCAGAGTAGTGGTGTACGCATGAAACAAAAGCGTCTCCCAGAAGTCTGGGCTCCTCTTCTCTCCTGCACAGTTCCTGGGAAAGCTGCTAAGTGCCAGGAGAGAGGGACGTTTCCTTCACCCTGCCGAGAGTAATCAGGGATTGTACTCAGGTCTTCTCCAGCAGCCTGGAGGATGACAGGCCAAGGGGACACTGCCAACAGGGACTTAGACTGCTTCCCAAGAAGGCATAGTACAGTCTCTGGGAAGGTTTTCCCCCTTCCAGGATGGAAGGGGTGGTTCAAAGGTGTGACAGCCTGTCCCTGCCCGGCCACCAGCCTGCTGTCAGGACGCCGATCCTGCAGGCTGGAAATCAGGTCCTTGCACGACCTGAGAGATGCAGAGAGGAGCCTTTTCCATGGGTGATAAAGTGCCCTCCTGCAGGCTGGCAGCATCTTCCAGAGGCCTCAGTTTTGTCCAAGGCTGGACTAGGACGTTCCTACATCCCTAGGGGAGGTTTCCCTGTTCCTCGTACCCAGCAGGCACAAACCCTGACAGAGTCACCAGCCCACAAGTGAATCACCCCACAGCAACAATTGCTGCCAAACAGGGAACGAGCCTCAATCCGCGGCGGTGACATTATTCATAGTCACACTATGGACGTGTGACAGCCTGGACATGTCCCAAGCCTCCAGCCCACAGACTCACCCCAGAGCAGCCCATCCCCCAGCCGCAGGGCTGGGTTGTGGTCAGGAGATGACTGACAACTACAAGACCCCAAGAAGGCATTCAGCTTTGATCTGAGCCAGAACTAAACCCTCGTCTTGTCCATGAAGATCAATTTGGGAAGAAAAAACAACATACTGGTTCAGTCAAAATATTTCATTGCTGTTTAACGGTCTTTATTTCATGTCTGATTGTAACAGATAATCTAATACAAGCCTAGAGAAAAGCCAAACACAGTTATTTTGTTATGAAGGACCCCATCAGCCAACTTTGACGTGGCTAGACCCCACTCCCATTCTTGTTTTTTGTTTTTCTTCCTTTTTTTTTTTTCCCACATCTGAAATTTGAGCAAAACCAAAGCGGCTTCATAAACATTGCTGTTCCAGTAGACTGAATGAAACTAGCCTGGGGACAGGTCTCCAGCGCTGGGTACATTGGTGTTCCCACCGCCAGTGCCTGGCAAACTCTATTGAGTTCCTTATGATAGAGTTTTATTGCTTCCAGGAGAAACTCCGCCCTGGAAAGCCCCCCTGCACCATCAGACACGAGCAGGCTGATGCACACTCCCTTTGGCTGGGGTGTCCCCAGCTGTGGTGGTCCCTCCATGGGTGATGCCACCACTGCCTCACCATGCATCCGGGGCTGCGGGGGGAGGAGGGGACCAAGATGGGGTGATCCTTGCAGGATGTTAGAAGATGGAGGGCTCCCTGAGCAGCGGGAGTGGAAATGGCCTTTGATGTAGAAGCTCTCCTTTCGCAAACACAATGAGTTGCAGAGGAGTTTTATAAACATGGCTATTGTTGCTCCATCCCTTTGGTGGGAACAGATGGTCTGAGTGCTCTATTCAGCTCCCTTCCCCTTCCCTCACCCCCCACCCCCATTAATAAAGCCCCAGCAAGTCCAGCACCACTAAGGTTTTCCCAAGGGGGATCAATAAATAAATGTAATAACAACAAAGGGGCCCATGCAGACAAGATTGGGTTACAAAAAGGCCTTGCCCCCCCCCTCCTCCTTTCTGGGTGAGAGTCACTGCATGCAGGCACTCTGGCCAGTTCAGGGAGAGGTTGCTCCATCCCCACTGTCTGCAGGAAGCGGGATGTTCCTGCTGAAAGAGGCAGGCACAACCTGGAGATTCCCATTCCACAGTCAAGGACGGCAGTGTGACCTTAGTGGCCTCCTCACAGCCTAGGCCATGGGATATTGATGGCACGTGGCTCCCAACTCCACGTGGGCATCTCCTTCACCTTTGGGAGTCACCTTGTGCAGAGGTGGACCTGAGGACAGGCTTAGCCACAGGTCCTGGGTGTGCAGGAGGCAGGTGCCTTCTTCTTCCAAGATTTCCTGGCCAAGCGGTTGCTCCAGGTCCTTTCCCAGCAGGATCCCACCCAGCACAGGGCACTTGGGAGCAGGTGTCCAGCTTCACCTTGGCTCACTTGGCTCTTGCCTGACACCAAACAAGGCCATTTTCTGGCCAGCTGAAAAGAGTTGGTGACTCTGACCTGCTCCTCAATGGCATGGTGAGGTTTTACGCAAGGCTAGGAGCTAAGATTTGCAGGGATTAAACCAGGGCAGAGCAATCGGCAGACAGAGTAGCCCTGTGGAAACCACCAGCACACACCAAATGCTGCCCATGGGACTGCAGGGCAAGGGGGCAGCTTCTCCAGGAGGACCAGTGGGGTTTGAAATTGGCTGTGGCACCTCACCGGGCTCTGGATGTTGGAGAAGTTCTGCTCAGGCACTCTGTCAAAGGGGATCTCCTTTGGGGAAGCAGGCAGCTCAACAGAGCTTTTCCAGAGACTCGTCTACTGAAAAGTGGGCTGAGCCTGGAGAGAGCCTGGGCAGGGACCAGAGGGCACTTTGGTGATGTGCAGGAGGCGCTGAGCAGAGGGTTTTGTCCAGAAAGCCAACTCCAAGCCCTACCGCCGCATCCCTGCTCCAGGCAGGCAGCTAGCAGCCATTGTCCAACCTCCTCCCCAGCTGCTCCCCATGCTTAGAGGTGACGGGATGCTGGTTTTATCTGTGTAGGACTCCTGCAGCTGGGGGTCAGCAGGACAAAACGTGTCTCACACACGCACATGCACGCACCACCGCCTCTCCTCCAAGCTGCCCTGGGAATCCCCTCCTCCCCCCAGCCCCTCGCTCATAAAAAAATTAAAACTCTCGATATCATCTCACATAAACATGGATTTGAGGCCCCGTCAGTCACCAGACACGTCCCACAATCTGCGCTGGCTCCAGACAGCTGGAGGGGTTTGCTGGAGGACCAGAATGACTTCACGCCGCCTCCCACGAACCAGGGGTTACCCGAAGTGCTTGGTGTGCGGAGGGGAGCTGGGGATCCGGGAGTGCTCAGCCCCATCCCTGCCGTGCTGCCACCACACCATGCCCTGGACCCACCAGGATGGGTGCTGGTCCGGAGAACGGCCCCAGGCACTGACAGCGAAACGTGCCCGGGATGCGGAGGCCGTCCCCGCGGGCGCAAGCGAGGCAGCTGGGCTGGGCCCCGGTGCCGGTGAGGTTTATGAGGGCTGACCCCTCGCACCGAGCGCCTGAGGCAGGATAAATCCCATTCCGCCTTGGAGTGCAGGTGCATGGGGCTGCCGGAGAGGGGAAGGGACTGCAGATGCATGGGGGATCCAGCAAGGGAGAGCTGGGGCCAGCCTCAAACTGTGCGCTATTTCGAGTCTATCCCTGCAGTGGGAATGATCTCCTCCATCTTCTCCAGAGCCCGCTGCATGCCTCGTGGGTGCTCTCTGCAGCCTACCATGGAGATGCCCAGGGGTGCAGAAAGACCTACATCATGCCGATAGACGTGCCACAGGATGCCCAGAGGAGACTCATGCCCTTCTGGGAGACAGTGGGTGACTGTTGGCATCCTCTGGGTACCATAAATGTTTGGATGCCTGGATACGTAGCTGTGTGACTCACATTGAATTCACCTCCGGTTTAAGTCCCACCAAGGAGCTCCTGGCCACAATGATGAAGGAAACAGGCAGGGTCTGGAGACATCATCTAGTCCCTCTTCCTCTTGCCATCCTAGTCAGCTGGCACAAAAGAAACTGTGCCAAGTGTCTCAGGACATGGTGATGGTCACATTCCCAGCCGTGGGGGCTCCTGCCCTTCCTCCAACACTGGGAGATGGTTGAGACCTGCAGCCACGACCACCCACAGCCCACAATCCTGCAAGCACCACCCCAGACAGCGGGTCCTGCTGGGGCTGTGATGTGGGGAGCACCGTCCAGAGGACTGGCAGGGAGCTTTGCAAGAGCAACAGGGATTTCAGCCCACAGCCCACCTCCCTGGTTTTATGTAGCGCTGATCTGGATCCTTGCCTCAGGAGCCAAGCAGGGGGTTGGGAGCCTTTCTCCAAGTGAATTACAATCAACTTAAAAAAAAAAATAACACAAAGCAGGCGGCTGAGCTTGAAGGTGGATAAATGCCCGGCACAGAGCACCTGGCTGAAGCCAAGTGCAAGCCTGGCTTTGGACTCTTTGAAGTCAGCTCATCTTCATGCTCTCAGTGGACTTGGGGCTCAAACCCCCTGTGCGTGCCTTCTACCAGCACTCAGGTAATTTATAGATGTGTGAGGCTATCCCGAAAGCTCCTCTGTGAACCTCCAGCATCAACCCAGACCAGCTGGCCAGGTCACGTCTGCCTCCCGCGGACGGCTTGGTAGGAGCTCCGTACAGCACAAATCAGCCCCAAAAATAAGCGTTTGATGTCCAAATCACGTTCACAGACCTTTTGCATCCCTCCAGTACGCCATCCCCTTGCTGCACGATACCCACCCCACATGACAGGCAACCCATTGACTAACAAATGTGCACACCCTTTAAATACAGCGCAACGAATCCACTTAGTGCCGTTTCGTCAGGTAGCTGGAGCAGTACTTACTCAGCTCGGCTGCCCAAGTCTCTGGATTTTCAGGCCTTTAATATTCACTCTGATCTGTTCATAAGTTATTCATAGGGAGTGGGAAATGCCTCACCAGAGAACTCACTCCAAATTGCGAGTGCTTCTGAGGCATCTTGCAATCTGCTTGCACAGGGAAAGGAGGGGAAAGTAATAAATAAATGATTGTTTACAAATTATTTACTTGTCTCCGCTAATTTGCACACTGTTTACCTGGCAGCAGTCTGAAGTCAGGAACAATTAGAGAAGACTTTCTCCTGGCATATCAGTGGCTGGAAGTTGTGCAGCATGGGGGGAAAAAAGCCAGTGCAGCAGAAGAGCAAGAAAGGCTAGTTTCAGCTGCCAGAATTGGCCATCGAGTACAGTCTCACTTGGTCTTTACACTCCAAAGGGATCACCATGGATAAAATCTCAGTGCAGCATGAGCAGGTAGCTCCTCCAGCCACCTCTGCTCAGCTGGCCAGCTCCATCCCGTCCTGGCAGATGATGACCTGTCTCCAAAGTGTCCCCCTTTGCATGACATCTGGACAGGCAGTCCCCAGACACAGCACACTGCATGTCTCCAAAATCTGGAAGCGAGTAGCAGCAACAGCGGTGTAGGCCTGCCTCTTCTGTCCCAGCTCACCAAAACGCATGGAGTCAAGTCCAGGATCATCAAGACTTGCTGAACCAGGGACACTGTGGTCTGCAGAAGATGGCCAGGCCTTGCTAGAAGTCCTCACTCTGCTCCTGAGGAGCCAGAGCTTGATGGGGAAGACCAGAGGAAGGTCTTTGGTGTGAGCTATGCAGCAGAGTGAAATGGGATGGGAAGGCTGACTGGTTCTGGCATCAATGGTGTTGGGTCTGCAAGTGTGGGAAGGGTGATGCTCGCAGCCCATGCATGACATGTCATCACAAAAAGCAAGTGGGAACTCTTCCCTGGGGCAAAGTTACCCCAGCAGACAACAGCTACCTGTGGCAGGCAGCAGAATGAGACTGTCCTCCTACATAGGACCATTATGGACATCTCAGTCCCATCTCCAGCTAGCCTCCCACAATAAACTAAAGACAGAAATAACGGTGAAGAGGGATGGGGAGCAGCAAAGTTAATCTGTAGATGTCCTTTGGGGAAGGAAAAGACAATATGGCAAAGTCAGGAGAGCAGGACAGGCTGGGAACTGGTCAGTCCCAGCTGGGCTGATGTGTCTTGCAGACTTCCCCATGCTTCATTCCCCTCCTGTTGCTCAGGGCTTGCGAATTCCCTCCAGTTGACCATTTAGATCCTATATTCTTCCAGGCTGGTCCTGGAGCATCCTGGGCAAATGTGGCTCTGGAAGGAGACACAAGATGCCTGTAGGGTGGAGAGGGATGTGCAGAGTGGGGCATGCCTGCTGAAGCTTGAACTTGGACTGCTACCAACTGCTGGCAAAGTTCATGTGAGGGCTCAGGGCTTGGATTATGCAGTTAACCAGTGCATGATGAACCCACTTTGCAGGATGATGACACACGAGATAGAGTGACACGGTGTGTAGAGGACTCACTAGGTGGGCAGAAAGGGCAGGTGGAAGTCAGATTATCCAGCCGTGGCCTGCTGGAGAGACAGACAGACACCATTAGCCAGCGAGACAGGGAAGATAGGATGGTAAGGCTTGTTCCAGCAAGACCCACCAGCAGCATGTCCCCAGTGCTCACACCTGCCTGTGCCGTGACCATACCCTGGGGACAGACAATGGCATCCAAGCCTACAGGCTACAGGAGGCTGAGAGGGGCTGCAAGTATGTTGTGGATGGAGAAGGAATTTGGGATGCTCAGTCCACATCCATGCTCTCACCTGTAACACAGAGAAAGCAAGCTGCCTGTGGGCTGCAGAACTCCTCTGTGGCTGTCTCTCCTCCATCCCCCTCCCTCATCCCAGCCACCTCCTCCATTCCTCCTGCCACCCCTCACTCCATGCCCCAAGCTGCTCATCACCGAGCTCATGAGTCCCTGCAAGCGGCCCATAAATCATCTTTGTATACACATCTCTCTTGGCCTTGGGGAGAGGGAATTTATCCCCCTGGCTCAGCTGTCAGAGAGACCTCCAGCTGCCAGGAGTGATCAGTGTGCTCTTGATTCATGGCGAGGCCTGGGGGCGTCCGGCGAAGGCTCCCGTGCCTGCTTCCCTGCCAAACCTTGTGAGCATCCAGGCCATGGAAACTGCCTAGGGAAAATCCCCCAGCATGAGTTAATTGCTGTGGTCCTTAACAAGGGCACACAGCTGGGTGCAGTCAGGGGGCAGAGACGCCAGAGGGGATAGCAGGAAGGGGTTGCAGATTGGGAGCCCCACACGCTCCGGGTGGTGGTCATCTGCATGGTGGGGACTTCCCAGCTCCTTGGAGAGTCCCATAGCCTCTAGACCAACGGACAGCAGGCAGATGATTCAGTGTCACTCTAACCCTCCCCAGTCACTGGCAAGTCCACCACGGATGCTGGTAGAAACACGGATGACAAGATCAGATGCAAACATCTGGATTTGCAGCACCTCTTGCCATTGGCCTGAGGAAATAGTCCAGCCGAGGAGGCAAGAGGGGAGAAGGAACGCTTGCAGGCCTCTCGGCCAGCGTGTGGATCCAGCGAGGAGGGATTCGCAGCTGGGTGAGCTGGCTGGGAGCTGGCAGCAGTCCACTTGCTTACACCAGTCCGCTGATCTCCCTCCACGGCCCCCCAGAGCCTGGCTCTCTGGTGTGAGATGAACACTGAGCAAATACCCCTTTTTTTTTCCTGCCACAATAACCCTCTTTAACTTTTCAACTTATCACCTGCACAGAGGTTTATAAAATTTTCAAGCTAATGGCGTCTCCAGTAATGATACTGCAGATGTACAAGCTGCATCCTGGGATGAATAAATTATAGGAGGCAGACTAAATTGCGATGGGAAGGACAGCAGCTGCAGGACGGAAACAGATGGCTTCGCCGCACACCACAGCTTGGTCTCAGCACGGGGTATGTTCCCAGGGCTGGCCCTTTCACGGTGGCCCTGAAGACCACCTGGGCACACCTGGGGCTGCAGAACCCCGGAGCAGGAGCAAATGCTTCAGCCAGCGTGTGGCTCTGGGCAGGGAGTTTGGTGCTGCTGTGGGGCTGGGTACCACAGCTGCAATCTGTGGGTTGGCATGGGAGACCTGTCTTCCTTCTGCTGCTTTCTGGGAGGATGCTCACAGCCTCCAGGAGCTGATGGGACACTTGGCGTCTTTCTTGAGTGGGTTCACTGCTGCAGTTTCATTTGCTGCCAGATCTCTCCCAGCAAACACTTGCCTTTCTCCTTCCCCGCAGACACATATAGGCAGTTCCCAGAGTGGGGTGCCTCATCCTCCTCTGCTCCATGGTTGAGGATGTACATGGGATTGCACATCAGGTGCACACTCATGCCCTGGCAATGTGACCAAGGGGGTGACCTCAGCTCAGCGCTTGGGCTCCTTCACAGCCAGGGGCAGTGCAGCCCCTGCTGAAGTCTGACTGTGCCATGTTTCTCCAGCTCTGGCTCCAGCAAAGCTGGTGGCACACTTGTTGCATTCAGTGGGGTGACAGGACGGGGCTGGGCTGTCTTTGTCCCAGACAGAGGACATGGTCACAAAGCAACTGCCATTCCCAGTTCTGTTAAGCCGCACATTGCCGCACTTGCTGTGCCACTGCTGTTTGCTTCTGTGCCTGCCTGCCCCCATGCGCTGGTTATACACCCCAGAGAAACCGGTAACTCCTGCCAAGGCATGCTCAGGGCTCCTCAAACACTGCTGTGATCGCGGCCTCAGATATCAACCAGCCTGGGCTGACCCTCACTGCAGGACTGGGATCTCGGCCATGTGCCTAGGTCCTGCAGCCACCTCTGAGGCTGGTACTGCAGCAGCACAGCCTCGGTGACATGGGAGGGATGCAGGGTGAGCCACGTGTGGCAGAGGAGCCAGGGGCATGCAGGCAGGCAGCCCCTAAGTTGCTCAATTTCCTGCATCTCCTTGTGAGTAACAAGGTCCTCTCGCTCAAGGCACATGCTGTAGAGCCCACCCCTGCCACAGGGACTCCAGCGAGGCTGATGGATGATGGGTGCTTAGCTCCCAGACCTCTCAATGTCACCAGAAGCTCTCTGACAGAAATATAGCTTTTTAAAATATAGCCAGCCAGCACAGCTCCATCTTTGAGGGATGCAGGGTTCACGCCAGCTCATACCATACATGTTTGCCAATGTTCATAGGGTCCAACCAGCCTCAACCACACTGCATGTGGTGCATGGTGCCTGCACCACGCTTCTCCATCCCATTCCCCATGGGGTATCCCTGGCCCAGTTTGGGAGCATGCAAGGGGCACACACCCTCCTCTACTCCTGCTGCAGGAGTGGCTGATGTCCCAGAGGGTCTGCTGCCACCCTGAGGGACCTCAACAGGCTGGAGAAATGGGCCAACAGGATCTTCACCAGGTTCAACAAGGAGAAGTGTAAAGTCTTGCCCCTCAGGAGGAGCAACTCCATGCACCTGTATTTGCAGCTTGGCAAACAAGGACCTGGAGATCCCGGTGGACACCAAGCTGAACGTGAGCCAGCAATGTACCCTTGCTGCAAAAAAGGTATCTTGGGTTGCATTACAGAAAGTATTGCCAGCAGGTCAAGGAGAACCTTCCCCTCTACTCAGCACTGGTGAGACCACACCTGGAGTCCCATGTCCAGTCCTGGGCTCTGCAGTACAAGAGAGACATGGATGTACTGGAGAGAGTCCAACAAAGGGCCACAAGGATGATGGAGGGACTGGAGTATCTTTCCTATGAGGACAGGCTGGGAGAGGTGGGACAGTTCAGCCTGGAGAAGAAAAGGCTCAGGGGGATCTTGTCAATGTATATCAATACCTGAAGGGAGGGTGAAAAGAGGACAGAGCCAGGCTTTTTTCAGTGATGCCCAGCAACAGGACAAGAGGCAATGGGCGCAGACTGGAACACAGGAGGTTCCCTCTGAACATCAGTGAACACTCTTTTACTGTTGGGAAGACCAACCAGAGGAGCAGGTTGCCCAAGGAGGTTGTGGAGTCCCCATCTTTGGAAATATTCAAAAGCCTTCTGGATGTGGTCCTGGTCAACCTAGTGGCCTTGCTTGAGCAAAGATGGCCTCCAGAGGTCCCTGCAAACCTGAGCCACCCTGTGATTCTGTGAAAAATTTTGCATACATTACAGTTTTTGCACTACATTTTTTGACATGCCAGTTGGAGGCTGGCAGGGTCACCTGGAGATACAACCAGATGGCATCCCCAGGGCTGCGGTAAGAGCAGCGCTGGGAGCACACGGAGTCATCGTCCGCTTTGTCTGGAAAAAGTTTTACTGCGCCGGGTAACACCGTCTGACTCTATTTTCTGCCACGATTTCAGTGCCTCGTTCCAATTGCACAGGCGAATGTCTCCGAAAGCAGATGGATCCGCTAAGCGTTTCTTTGTTGCACATTATCTCATACGGTTTGGGTGCAATAAAACTTCCAGGCAGAACAAATCTTCAAGCTTGCGCTGTGCCTTATTTTTAGCTGCGAAGTACGTCTGTTTTAGTGCTCCTAATCCCCGGCTTGGTAGTAATTTATGGAGCAAGCTCTTGGCTCGCTTGGGCCAGAAGATTTGTAGTAAAACTTTTATAAGTTGCAGAGATAAATCTCATGGACTCTCACAGTCTCGAGGGACTCTCCTCCAGAAGTGTGTTTTGCTGAGCACTCCCTCCGTGTGGGAGCATGTTCAGGTGAGAAAGCATCAGATGGCTGAGAATAAACCGTCCTGGGCGTCATCACAATCTGCAAATCACCTGGAAGGAGAAATTAGGGGAGGCCACGGTGCCAGAATTAAGAGCAGAGAGCTGTTTGCCCCGGGTCTATTTCCTTCGCATGGTGCTTGGGAAGCCCTAGAGATGAACCACGTTATCGGGCTGTGCCTGACAGCAGGGTGGCTGAGCAGGAGCATGGTCGCTCCAGCTTTGACAGGATTGTTGGGATGACCAACCACTTGCTCGTGCAGGGAAACCTGCACACGTATCACCTTGGATCTTTTAGCATGGACAATGCTGCAGCTTAAAAACAGGCACAGTAGCGAATGTCTTTTCCTCCGTTGCCTTGGGCTCCCTCAGGGAAGAGGTTTGCAGGATGGAGCACTGCTTTATGCTTTGGTGGAGCAAGGGGTTGAGAAAAGTCAAGGAGCACAGGACGGGAAGGGGTTTGGGACACGGGATCCACCAGCAACCCCTTGCAGATCCCAGTGGAAACATGAGCCTGTAGCTGTGCACTCAGCTCACCCACCCACAGGTGATCTGCAGCATCAGAGCTGTCTTTCTTGGAGCCCCGATGCCTTCTGAAGCTGGCAGCTCTCAGAGATGCCCTGTGTCCCATCCCTGAGCCTTGTGCCTCTGATGAGCAGAAGGCACTTGTGTTTGGTCCAACAGCTGGGGTGGGAGCTGCTGTGTAATTACTGTGGCACATCCCAGCAGGGAGGCCGGTGATTCGCCATCTGCACACCGCGCTGCAACGGGGTGATATTCCCTTTGCTGCTGTGTTTAAATTCACGCAGACCCATATCCCTGAGTACTTCACATTCCCAAGAGCACTTTTTCTGAAGAGAGGGAATGTTTCCAGGAACCATAAAGGAAGGAAGGTCAAATTCAGAGAGAAGACATTGCAATTCTGCATGATTTTGTAACCTGAGCAGGTATCAAGGTTAGCTGCAGCTGATGGGTGTATGCTCTTCTGTGTGCTAGCTTCTCCAAAGATGGAGCAACCTTCTCTGTTCTTGGCATAGGGGTCCCTCTTGGATAGAGCAACATGGTGGTTCCATTACATGCCGTTACAGTGGGAGGATGGGTCTTTCCCAAACGTTTCCAGGTGATTTAGTCAAGGAGAGAGTCAACCAATGCCAAAATTTATTGTCTTTACATTTTTTGCTGTCCTTTGTCCCCAGCCTCTATCCAAATCCCTTGTTGGAGCAATGCTAGTCTCCCCCTGCACCAGGGAGGCTCCTGTCACCTCTGGCCCCCATGAGGCTCTGTGTGGGCAGTCCCAGGCACGGCAAGGTGCTGCCAGCATGGACACGCTGCTGGCATGGACACATTACCAGTTTCTGTCCACAACTTATTGTGGACAGGGCAAATTCTGGGTGAGCAGGGCTCTCCATGCAGCTCCCCAAAAGTTTAATTTCCTCACAGTAAATAATTTCTTCCTTGTATCTAATCTAAATCTATCCTCTTCCAGTTTAATGCCATTACCCCTTGTCCTGTCACTACATGCCCGTGTCAGAAGTCGCTCCTCATCTTTCCTGTAGGCCCCCTTTAGGTACTGGAAGGCCGCTATAATGTCTCCCCTGAGCCTCCTCTTCTCCAGACTGAACAGCCCCAACTGTCTCAGCTTGTCTTCATAGGAGAGGTGCTCCAGCCCTCTGATCACCTTTGTGGCCTCCTCTGGACTTTCTCCAGCTGGTCCATGTCCCTCTTATTTTTAAAAAGGGGAACAAGGAAGACCCAGGCAACTACAGGCCAGTCAGCCTCACCTCTGTGCCTGACAAGGTCATGGAGCAGATTCTCCTGGAAACCATGCTGAGGCACATGGAGAGCAAGGAGGCAGTTGGTGACAGCCAACATGGCTTCACCAAGGGCAGATTGTGCCTGACCAACTTAGTGGCCTTCTATGATGGGGTGACAGCATCGGTGGACAAGGGACAAGCAATGGATATCATCTACCTGGACTTGTGCAAAGCTTTTGACACTGTCCCGCACGACATCCTTCTCTCTAAACTAGAGAGGCATGGGTTTGATGGACAGACCACTTGGTGGATAAGGAGTTGGCTGGATGGCCACACTCAGAGAGTGGCGGTCAACAGCTCGATGTCCAAGTGGAGACCGGTCACGAGTGGCGTCCCTCAGGGGTCCGTGTTGGGTCCAGCCCTGTTCAACTTCTTTGTCAGAGACATGGACAGTGGGATAGAGTGCACCCTCAGCAAGTTCGCCGATGACACCAAGCTGTGTGGTGCTGTTGACTTGCTAGAAGGGAGGGATGCCATCCAGAGGGACCTTGACAGGCTGGAGAGGTGGGCCCATGCCAACCTCGTGAAGTTCAACCAGGCCAAGTGCAAGGTCCTGCACCTGGGTCCTGGCAATCCCAGGCACAAATACAGGCTGGGCAGAGAATGGATCGAGACCAGTCCTGAGGAGAAAGACTTGGGAGTGCTGGTGGACAAGAAGCCCAACATGAGCCAGCAATGCGTCCTTGCGGCCCAGAAGGCCAACCGCATCCTGGGCTGCATCAAGAGAAGTGTGGCCAGCAGGTCGAGGGAGGTGGTTCTCCCCCTCTGCTCTGCCCTGGTGAGACCCCACCTGGAGTACTGTGTCCAGTTCTGGAGCCCCCAACATAAGAAGGACATGGACCAGTTGGAGAAGGTCCAGAGGAGGGCCATGAAGATGATAAGAGGGCTGGAGCACCTTTCCTGTGAGGACAGGCTGAGAGAGTTGGGGCTCTTCAGCTTGGAGAAGAGGAGGCTCCAGGGAGACCTGATAGTGGTCTTCCAGTACCTAAAGGCGGCCTACAAGAAAGATGGGGAGAGGCTGTTCAGTAGGGCCTGTTGTGATAGGACGAGGGGTAATGGTTTTAAAATAGAGGGAGGTAGATTTAGATTGGATATTATGAAAGAATTTTTCACAATGAGAGTTGTAGAACACTGGAACAGGCTGCCCAGAGAGGTGGTGGATGCTCCATCCCTGGAAACATTCAAGGCCAGGTTGGACAAAGCTCTGAGCAACCTGATCTGGTTGGAGATGACCCTGCTCCTTGCAGGGGGGTTGGACTAGATGACCTTTGAAGGTCCCTTCCAACCCTAACCATTCTATGATTCTATGTTGGGGGCTCCAGAACTGGACACAGTACTCCAGGTGGGGTCTCACCAGAGTAGAGTAGAGGGGCAAAATCACCTCTCTCGACCTGCTGGCCACGATCCTCTTGATGCAGCCCCGGATGCGGTTGGCCTTCTGGGCCGCAAGAGCTCATTGCCAGCTCATGTTGAGCTTCTCATCCACCAGCACGCCCAAGTCTTTCTCCTCAGGACTGGTCTCGATCCATTCGCCGCCCAGCCTGTATTTGTGCCTGGGATTGCCCCGACCCACATGCAGGACTTTGCACTTGACCCTGTTGAACTTGAGGAGGTTCCCATGGTCCTCTCTCCAGCTCCCCCCGATGGCATCCCCCGCCTCCAGCCCGGGGCCCGCACCGCGCGGTCTGTGCTGCCCTCGCCCGGCTGCGCTACGGGATGGACCGGCTGCCTGGCTCCCGCCGCCCTGCGCAGCCCCCGGCACAGCTGCCCCCCTGCTCGGGAGGCTACCGGTTCCCCGCATCGGGGCTGGGGTGTGTGCGAGGAGTCCCTATTGCAGCCAGCACCCCAACTGCCATTGCACCTGCGTACACCAAGGATTCAAAGCGCACCTCCACCCTCCTCAGCAGAAGCCAACTCATCGACCGAACGACTTACTGGAGATACTGGTTTTACGCCACACTCCTGCTCACAGACTGCTCCATCTTCCCTGCTGCTTCCCTCCTCCCCTGTGCACACACCCACCGCTCTGCTCACAGAGCAGAATGGCACCTGCTGCTCCGCAGGTGTCATTTCTCACACAGGGGATTAACAAACCCAGCCATGTGCAGGGAAACAGCAGCTTTCCCTGATGCCGCACCAAAATCTCCAGCCCACAGCATCCCCTCCTGGTGCAGGGGTAGCTGTTATTCCCTCCCTTTCTGTATTGGTGAGCTACTCTCCATCTAGACCTGCCCCTGCTCAAGGGATCCTTGCTATTAATTGCCACATACTCATTTTCCCTGGTGCCTCTTAGCTTGAGCACTGTCTCCTCATGATCCTGTGCCATAGAGGCAGATGTGCTGGATCATGCTGCTCCTTCTGTCCCAGATACTCTACTCTGCTTGGAGCAGTATGGAGCAGCACCAGCTCAGAAACACTGGCCAAACTGTGTGCTTTTTGCCTTTTTTCCAGACTGGAAAGGTGTTGCCCGAAGCATCATCCTTGGAGGATGTGCCTGCAAAATTCAAAACCCAAGTGAAGGTTTGAATAGCTCTGGGGTATGGCGTGGCCCCTCTCAGGAAAGCTCTGTTTCACAGAGATATCCTCTGTGATGCCTGCAGGTCCCTGCCCTGCCCAGGACGAGGGCTGTCACCTGCCACAGCCCACACAGCACTGTTGCACTTCCCACTGTACTTTTTCTGACTTTTTCCCTTTCCAAAATTGGCTTCTTAGAGTATTTTTTTTTTTTGCTTGGAGAAAAGCCCAAACAGATTTCCCCAAAGCTCTGACTGGTTCAGGTTCCCACTGCAACAGGCTCTGAGGAGCCGGGAGACCTGGGACAGGGAGGAGAGATGTCACCTGCTGTAGAACAAGTCACCGTGACATCCCTGACATCAGATATCACAGTGCTTTGTGTCATCAAGGGGGAAGGAGCGGGTTTTGGGGATTTGAAGCCTGATGCTTCTCGGGACGGGAAGCTCAACGCCGGTCCTCAACCGGGAGAGGGCAGCCGCAGCCCGAGCAGCCCAGCCGGGAAACGCTCCTGCTTTCCCCGCCACAGCTTCCCAGCGCCCCCCGGTCCAGTCTGGGGGATGCTGCTCTCCGCAGGGCTCCCCCTCCTCCGGCAACGCCACAGCTTGATGGAGCATTCATCAGGTTTTGAGCACTGGGCTGCAAGTGTCCCTATCTCGTCCCTATTTTCCAGCTCTGCTCCATGCTGCAGCACCACTCAGAGCCCAAAGGCACTGATCCGAGCTCATGGGGGCAGAAGCAACACAGCTTTTCATGTTAGCATAAAAACATCCTCATCACCTGTGGTCCACAACCAAGAGAAGCCTCCAGGAGCAGGTACATAAGAAGGAATGCCTCCCTGCCCTGATCCATGGCTGGTAGCAGGTCCCAAGGACAGCTCCTCTATGATTTTACACCAGCCTGGGGGGGGTCAAAGAGGCCCCTCTGAAGGCAGCCTGCCAAGCGTCAGAGCAGGGCCAGGGCATTAGTGCAGCTGGTCCAGCAGAATCCCCAGCAAGAGAAGGCCGTTGTCCCAGAACAACAGCATCACTTTGGCCCTGCTGAGATTTGCTGGGGAGATGGAAAGTTATTTTGCCGAGAAACTGAGGAGCAGGTACGTGGGTGATATATCCTTGGGTCTGAACAACCAAAAGTCAGCCTGTTGTCTTCGGTGGCTTTGGGGAGCAGCCGAGCCTCACCTTTGGGCAGGGTCTCCTTGTGCAGTGCCTAGGAGGTGGCTCTGTGGGCAGCGTCCAGCTGCGGAGGGCCGGCACCGGGAAGATGCTACCCAGAGCCAGGAGACAAATCCACCCTCCATAACAGTGTTGGGGGAGAGGTGGAGTCCAGCAGTGTTCAGATGTTACAGCCAGCCTTTCTGGAAGGAAACATTCCAGTTTTTCCTTTGGAAATAACTTCTCATGTTCCACTTCTCTGGGTTTTTTTTTACTCACTATCTCACGCTATAAATTTCACATCTCCAGAAAGTCAGACTCAAATATTATCATGGTCCTTCAGCGAATCTCTGCCTGGACTTTCTTTTGGTAGAAAACACAGAGTCTTGAGATGCCTAAAGACGACAAAAATTAATGTTGAGCTCTAAAAATCCTCCTTACAGGAAGCTCTCTGTGCCCTCCACAGAATTAACTCTCTGTGGTTCAGACCACCCTCTTGACGATTTCAGATCAAGTGCCTAGTCCCATGAGGTGGGCTCCAGCACCCAGCTGCCTGCCCAGGAAGCAGGACTGCCAAATCACCCCGGGTGTCAGCAGCTGGCTCATCTCCCCGATTATCAGCTCACCACCGTTTTCTCCCTTTAATAGCAAGGCAGCCTGGAGAGCCGCGTGACTTCACGCGGACCAGGAGCTCTTCGAGCATGGGGAGGTTTCATCTCATGTCCGCAGGTTGCTGGCTGGTGGTTTTGGACTGAGCTCCCTCAACACCAGCCCATCCCTTGCTCCTGCCAGTCAAGTCCTGGCAGAAGGGCAGCCCCTATAAATAGCTCTGTGTATAATGTCTCCTCTCTCTGCTTCATTTCTTCGGCTGCGAGTTTGCCCACGTCTTGCGATGTGCAGCCATCTGTGCGCTGCCGCCCGAGTGCTTGCAGTGCAGAGCGGTGGGGAGCAGCTGGGGTGGCTCCAGTCTGCATCGGTGTGCCTGTCTCCAGCCCCACAAGGAGAGATTCTCTGCCCTCAGCAGCCTCCAATCCTTAAACTCCTTCCTTAAAACAACCACGGACATCACCCTAGTGTCCTTTCCAGGACGAGGGCTTGCCACGGCAGCAGGGGTGGAGCAGGCTGCGTGGAGCTGCTGGCCACGGGCAATGAACCACGGGGGTCCTGCGAGCCCAAAGAGCGGGTGAGCCCTGGGCTCTGCAAGTCAAGGTGGCAGCTGAACTGTGTCCCCCACTCCTCCTTCCCAGAGATGACAGAGTTAGATGAAGAGAAAGCCCTGGAGCAGGGATGAAGCTACAGATACCTAGGGCAATGCTTGTTTCCATTCTGCAGAGCAGAGGTGAAAAGCCAGGGAAGATAGGACCAAGCTGGGACATCCAGATGCCAGTGCAGGTAATGCCTGCTATGTGGCATCAGGCTGGGTGTCCGTTCATCAGGAATTTCTCCTAGCATGGTGTGGCCAGACAAGTCTGGGACAAACCACCCTGCTGTCAGACAAGACGAGCATCATGTGACACTAAGCACCCTGCCATCCTCCTCCAGGAAGGACTGCTTTCAGCCACAGGACAGCAGCGGGAATCAGAGCAGGGCTGGAGCTGCGCTGCAGCACTTGGGGTTTTCGCTACCTTCTTCTCACAGCGTGGGCAGCCCAAGCTGTGACCATAATAAATAAAGCGACAGCCAGGGAGCAGAGCTCTCTGGTTTCCTGTACACCTCAGACTGGCCAGGGTAAACACACAACAAGCCTGCACTTCAAACGGGGCCATGCCCACGGCATGTCAGCCAGAGCCCGGCCACGCGCCAAGCCAGTGTGAGCAAGGAGGTTGAGCAGGAGGCTTCACAGGACAGGTCCCACGCAGGGGAAAAAAGAACGGTGCCGACTGGCACAGCCCCATTGCCCTGCGATGCCTCGCACCCAGCAGGTACCTGCACCTCCGGAACAGTAGCCCCTGCCTCTGGGATGTCAGGAAGAGTCACTAGGGCATCAAAGCATGTGTGTGCCCTGTAATTACCCCAGCCCCATCCATGTGCTGGCTGCACAATCATGGACCATCTTCAGACAGGCAGTGCCGAGATGGGCACTGGGGCAGGAGAGGCTCCACGCCACCGGCTCCACACCAGCCCTGCACTGGAGGGGATGCACCCTGTGGCAGTGCCCTCTGCACAGAAACCGTGGGAGGACACCACAGCCTCCAACTGCGCTGACCTCCGGTCCCCGAAAGCCTCCTCTCTCTGTCCATCTGCTCCACTCGTGTCATCCAGGCAGCAATCCAGCAAGTGCTAACTCCTCCAACATGACTGAGGACCAGTGTCCCTGTCCCTCAGCACATCATCATGACACAGTACCTGTACATCAGCATGACGCATCTCGCTTCAAGTTTGGTGCCATCCCTGCTCTTGAGCTTCCTATCCCAAACCTCCCAATCTCTCCACCTAGCCCAGCAAATGGGAGCCAAGTTCATGGATGTGGGGCTGCTGCTTCCAGCAAAAAGCGCAGGGTGTCTTTGAGCAGACACCAGCAGCAAGTCAGGCACAGCTGTGGACTGGGAGAGAGTGCAACACACAGCTCGTACAGCCCTGGTTCAGCAGGTCCTGCGGGGGTTGTGATAGTATAACATCACTGCCAGCCATCTGCTCATGTGTCCAAGTCATGACCCACCTGGACAAGAGTTGGCAGCTCCCTCTCTGGACTGGTCCCGCTCACAGGAGAGGGAGAGGGAAAGGGAAGAGAGACCCTGCAGAGTCAGTCCTTCTGTGGTGCTGAACAGGGGACTGAGTGCTGAGCAGGGGACCAGCTGCTGGATGGGATGCTGCAGCCAGCCTGGCAGATGTCCTTTACCAAAATGTTGTGCCACAGTGGGATGGAGGAGCTATGAGGTGCGTGGAGGACACGATCCTCACCTGAGCCTGAGGATGGAGCAGGGGAAGAGCCGACATGTCAGAGCTGCAGGCTGTGCCAGTCCTGCCTGCCCTGTGCCAGGACAGTGTGGGAGAGTCCTTCCCTGAGGACTTCGGGGTGCCTGCAACCCCACCAAGCAACCCGGTGGACCCCACACCTCCCCTGCCAAACCTGCCCCTTCTTCACCCAACATTGCAGCTCGCTGGCCCGCCAAGCCCCAGAGCCCCACCGCATCCCCTGGCCCAGCACCCTGGTGGGGTGTCCATCATCTCCTTCCCCCGACACGGAGACCCCCTCCAAATCAAGCTCTGCTCTCAAGGATGGCCCCAGCCCTGCAGAGTTGTGGGATTCCCTGGATCCACATCTCCACTCAGCTCTCTGGAGCTGCAGCGGCGGAGAAAGCAGCACGTGGCTCCACGCCAGCGCTGGCGCCAAACAGCCCAGCTCCCGGCGCCCAGCGAGCACCACGAAGTGCTGGGGAAAGCTCAGGGTCTGCTCCCGGGAGAGAACCTACAGCCAAATTCTTGCTGCAGCCCGCCCACCTCCACTCCTTCCGGAGGGGCTGATCCAACGAGATGCTCGGCATCCCTCAGCTCGCTTGGACTGCAGAGTGCAAAGTGGCGGGGGGAGGCGGGAAGGGGAAAGTGAGAAGCCGGATGGAGAAAACCTCTCTCTGCTCAGGAAGAGCCCTTCCTACATCCCCAGGCTCTCAAAATCCATGTGAGCCAGTAGTGAAGGGCAGATGTGAACGGACTGGTGGGACCAGACCCCTCCTGCAAAGCACCTGAGAGATTGCGTGAGCTGAGTCAGGGAGGGACATCCTCAACCCTGGCACGGCCCCATCTCCTGTGGCACAGAAATCTGGGACGGATCCGGCCACTTGCAGCTGTATCCCCAGGCTAAGAGTAGATGTGCTGCGCTGGACCATTCCTCTGGCGATGCGGGCACCGAGCTTCAACAGCAGACGAGCACAACAACCACAGTGCAGCTGGGAACCTGTGAGGGCACCTCACCCGCAGCCTCTGCCTCTCCCAAAATCCGTTATCGTAGGGTTGCACGGGAGGGCTGGGCTGAAGGAAAACACTGCAGGGTTTTTACTGCAGGGTTACACGGGAGGTGAGATGACTCACCGGCGTGTTATTGTGGGGTTGCAGAGGTAGGCAGCAGGTAGCCAGTTGTTACAATGGGGTTGCGAAAGTGTGCCAGAACGCAGGCAAGGTTTGGTTTGTGGCTGCGACCCCCTTGATTCCTGCTGGGATGCAGAGCGGTCTGTTGTTGTGGGATTGCCGGAGCGGTGTTGCGCGGGTGCTGCACACACCCAAGGCACGTGGCCCTTATCTCCAAACAGGCGCCGTGCCCAGCAGTGAGGGAAACGCTGGGTCTGTCCCAGGGCTCCAGCAGCGCCAGACTCAACGGCATCACCTGGGATCTCCAGCGTGTCCCGGCGGGACCTCAGACCACACTTGGCTCCCAGTGCCAGGTGAGGAGAAAGTTTCCAAGGGGTCTTCACCAGCTGGTTTGCCATTGCAGAGCTGCGACATGATTTTTTCCTCCTGAAAATTTTCACTCTGTTGAAATTGCAAAGCCAAGTCATTTCTGAAGGAAAGCAGGTAGGGCGATAGAGGGGTGCTGCAAAAGGGGCACACAAACACGCACCGAAAGCCACAAGGAGGAAGGAGGCTTTTCTTTAGGGACACAAGCCCCGGGGCTCCATTTCACCCTACTCGCTCCCCATCAAACAAACCGCTATAAAAATAAACCCCGAAGAAATGCCCCTCCCAGGGGCGAGGGAAACTGAGTCACGGGCAGGACCTGCCTGGCTCGGCTCCTCCGGGATGCTGCGGGCAGGGGGGGACAGGCAGCGTTGGCAAATGCAGGAGGGGTGGGCACCGGGCAGGGCTATGCACCCTGGGGATGTGGGGGGGTGTGTCCCTGCGCCCCGGGGGGAGCTCTGGGGGGCACTGTGCGCCCCGGGGGGAGCTCTGGGGGGCACTGTGCACCCCGGAGGGGGGGCGGATAGTGCACCCCGGGGATGTGGGAGAGGACCACGCATCCTGGGGGTGGATAGTGCATCCCGTGGGGGAGACATTGCACCCCGGGAGGGGCGGTACCGCCCCGTCCCGGGCGCGGGGGGCGGCTCGCAGACAGGAAGCGTCCCGGGGCGGTGGCGGCAGATTGGCAGCGGCCTGCTCCAATGGAGCGGCGGCGGCGGCCCCGGCGGCTTCGCACCGCCCGCGCTACCGGCCCCAGCCAGCCCGGCGCGGGCCGCCCCGCCGCCGGCCCCGCTCCGCCGAGGGCCATGGACACATAGCCGCCGTCACGGGCAGGAAGGTAGGGAAACCCTCCCCGTGCCCCCCCGGGAGCTGGTGGGGGGAAAGGTTCGCCGCCTCCCCGACGGCGCCGTGAGGGGCGCGCCGCTGCGGGGCTCTCCCGGCCATTTGCTGCTCGTAGCGGGGAAAGTTTGGGGACGGGAGCTGAGGAGGTGGGAGTGTCCCCTCGCAAAGTGGCTAGCAGGGGCTTGCCCTCCGGCTTCCCCCCGCCTGCCTTGGGTGCTACTGCCCCTTCTCCGCCCGGCGTGCCTCCGCCTTGCCCGGGGATGCTCGAGGGATGGGATGGGGTTCCCGGGGTGGGAACTGTGAGCCCCTTCCCCCAGCCTCTGTAGACGCTCCCCTCCTCCCCGAACTTTGTTTTTTTTTCTGGAGAAAGACTGGAATAACAGCAGGCAAAGCGGCTCCCTGGCAGGGCCCCCTCTTCTCCTGGGGGGTCTGGGGAGGGGAAAAGCTGCTCCCAATTACGAGAGGCGCGGAAAAAGGCGCTTTCCCATGCGCGGGCACTGGCAGGGCTCTCAGCCTGCCTTATCCATCCTTACCCCGGGACGCCATCTCAATCACGACTTCTCTGTCCTCTGCCAGCCTCAGCGGGTGCCCAGCCCCGGGCTGCGCCCACTGCCACCCTCGTGGGCTGGCTGTGTCCCCACCCTGGTCCTCTTCGAGCTCAGGCTCCAGGCTGTCTCTAGGCGTCAAAGGAGGCCGCGGGGCTGAGCTTGGCTCGGACATCACTGTCGGCAGACCCAGACCCTGCTGTGACAGGGCTAAGGGGTGCCTTGAGAATCTCGTTTTTCCTTCTGCCTGGTCTCCATGGAGAGAAACCCGGAGCTGGAATGACTCGCGGACGCGTTGCCGTGCCCAAACTGGTGTTGGATCAACCGGCGTTGGTGGCGTAGCCAGTGCCGAGCCAGCCGGGGTTGGCCGAGTGCCTTGGGTGCCGGGAGGTGCCCGCTCCTTGCAGACGACAGCCACGTCTGGCCGCCGCGTTTGCAGGAGGAGGTGGGGTGTTTGCACTCTGCCTCTGTTTATAGGAAGGCAGATCACGGCACGGTTATGCACAGGGCTGCACGGAGTCCACGGCATCCCAGCGTGGCGCGCAGTGGAGGAGCCTCACGGGGAGCTGTGAGCTGGTGGAGGCTGAGCTGGCGGGGCTCCTGGAGCAGGGATGCGGAGAGGTCATGGCCACAAAGTTCCCCCCACCACCCACGCACCCTCTGCTCCACCGACCTGGCCCTTTTAGAGGGGAGTGAAAGGGGCCACATCTCCTCTCCAGAGACCTGTAAAGTGACTTTGGCATCTGAAGTTGTATGGAGTCACGGGACAGGGATTGTGCACAGGGCTGCCTGTTGCCGGCGGTGGGTGGACAGTGGGTATGGGGTGCAGTAGGGTGGTGGGGAGGGTGTCCCTGGGCCAAAAACCTTGGGTATGCAGCTGAAGGCAAAGGCTGCCTGCAGGAAGCTGGGAGAAGAGCAGCTCCAGTTTTGCCCTGCCTCCTGCTCCATGAACTTCAGTCTTCAGTGAGGGGAAAACTTGACTTGACTATATCTGATAAGCCACTTTTTCCCTGTCCCAGAGCTGTCCAGGCAGCTGGGGGAGGAGGATGCCTGGCCGAGTGCAGGCCCTGTTTGTAAAGGATGAATGAATGACTCATGGCGCGGCGAGCCTCCCCGCCATCTTCATCATGGCAGAAGTGGCAGTTCCCTTTTGCAGCTCCCGGGTTTATCAGGCGCTGTCGTGCTGGGTGGGTGCCCAGGCAGCCCACACTTGCATCCCCCAGTTTGCCGGTACCCTGCCTCCCCTGCCCCTCCCCCCGGCCCCCCTGGACCATCCTGAGTGGGGAAACTCCCATGGACAGTGATGGTGCACGGCACCCTGACCTGCCATGAACTAGCTGAGCACTCAGTTCAAACCCTCTCAAATCCCCTCTCTTTCCGCTCTGCTCTTGTTCAAAGGCGGCTCCAGGCTCTTCCTGCTCACACAGGGCTCAACCTCCCTCCAGTTTCCTGCCGAATGCGTTCCTGGAGAGTTTATTCCCCTGTGGGTTTGTGCCAACATTGTGCTTTTAGTTCAAGACCTCTTCTCCCTCTCCGGTGTTTACCCTGCTGTATTTATAGCTTCTAGTTAGGTTCAACAAGCCAAAGGATTCTTGCCTCCTCTTTTCCAGTGGGTTTGGCTCTGGAGGAAAACCCCTCACGAGAAGCTTCCCGCGGGAGGGGGCAGGTGCTGGCTTGTGGCTCTGCTCTTCTCCCTTCAGAAAATTTGGGCATCTCTCCCGGCTTGTTTCTCCTCTTCTTGTTCAGGCGTGGGAGAGGGTGGCTCTGCCACTGCCGAAGGTGTAGCCGAGGACTGAGCTTAGATTGGATGGGAGCTCTTCCCTACGGGTGATGTGCTGGGGCCTCACCGGCATTTGGGATGCTGACACAAAGCCAGCATCAGGAATTAGCCCTGGGATGTCTGGGGTGACTCGCTGGGATGTTTAGAGAGTTTTTGGGTTTTGTAAGTGTTCTTGTGGTTACAACAGCATTGCATGTGTGAAAATCACCAAATCTCTCTGGTTGGGGATGTAGTGACCTTGTGACCCGGATTCCTACCAGCAAATCTCTCCACACCTCCCGATGGTGATTTTGTCCTCCCATTCAGGCTGTGAAGGTGGGGAAGAGTGCAAACGCCTTGCAGTTGTGGTTGAGTCGTCTTCTCCAACAGCCAGATTCCCATGGAGTATTTCCATGGAAAAAGGAAAATTCCTCTGGAAATTAGAAGCAGGTTTGCGATGTCGGGATCAGTGTGTTAACAGGAATTATCTCTTGAGTCTGACTGCTTCCCAGGTCTCTGAGTCACCCTGTCACAGAGGTGGGACGGGGTGAACTTTGGGCTCCTTTGGATAGTCGTAGCACCCACAGCCCATAAAGCACGTGCTGGACTCTCTGGAGGGTGGGGCTGAAAGGTGTGATTCTTCCTTCTCTCCAGTGGTATGAGTCTGGGGCATGGAGAAAAAACCTGGCAAACATCTCCTCCTCTGGTGTTTGGGGTGGGGGAGGTTCAGGAGAAGAGAGATAGGAAGTCTATCAAGACCTGATTCACCTCCATCCTACCGGGGCAGTGTGCTGTGGTCACATCTGACCAGCGGAGCTTGGGCTTGCTCCAGTGGGGACTGGTCCTTGCTGAGAAAGCTTATGAGGGAATTCAGAAGGGTCTGGCCAGGAGAAGGTCACATCCACCAGTGCCCTGCTCATACACGTTTCCTGAAGATGCATTTGGAGAGGCTGGAGGGACCTCAGGTAAGACTTGTCGTGGTCAGATGTGGGGCTGGCCTGTGTGATGGCCCGGGAACCACAAGTAAGACCGTGCATCAGCCAGGAGAGGGGAGGATGCTGAAAGCATTTTGGAAATCAACCTGGGGCTCTCCAGAGGCTGCTCAGCTCTGGTCCCCTCCCTTCAATAAAGAGACAGCCGAAATAGAAACAGCCTAATAAAAATGGTTATGGACCCATGGAGATTGCCTTATAGGGAGAGGTGGAAAAGTTTAGGGCTTCTTCATCTAATGAAATCCTAATGGTGGGAAGAAGGTCATTTGGGCATCTTCTAGTTTACCTCACCTCCTAAAGTGAAAACAAGGGATGCCAAGCCTTGTGGAAAAGCCAATGCTGGAGATGGACCAAGAGGAAGAAGGGGATGGGAGGAGCTGCCAGGTGGTGGCAGGGTGAGCTGGGTGAGCATTATCTCTGTGTCAGCTGGGGAGAACCTTCTGGCTTAGGCAGAAGAGGACTGCCCCAGAGTCCCGTCCCACCTTGGGGAGCTCTGAACAGGGCTCAAGGATGCCGCCTGCCATCTGGGTAGCCCTAAGGGGTGTGGGTGTCCTCACCAAATAGCGTGTGGGAGGCAATGGGGCACGTCCCATGGGCTGGTGCCCTGAAGCCCATCCAGCTGTTTCCTTTCCCTTCCTGTGCTTTCACTGGACTCTTCCTTTGGGACTGAAAACCCCACATGCTTCCTCCTGGCCAGACCAATAGCTTCAGCTGGAACCGAGGACCTCACAGCCCCTCTTTGATTAAAGTCAGCATGGGCATTAGTGCATCTTGAATTCAGTAACACTGTGAGAGGCACGATTCAGCCCTCGCCTTCCTGCAAAAGTAGCTAGGAAAAACCAAGAAGTGCCATCATGCGGGGTCTCCATCGCGGGCCAGCCCAGCGCTGTGCTGATGTTGCGACAGAGCTCCCGACAGCTGTGCTGTAGCAGCCCCGCAAAGGTCCCTCGGGATGGCTCAGCTGCGGTGGCCCGGCTTGGCTTTGCGAAAGCCGCTGTCACGCAGGGTGCCCGGGCCAGCTGGCATCTCCCCAGACTTTCTTGCAGGGCCAGGGCCAGCCCCTCGGGAGGTCTGCAGGAGCCTTTCCTTTGCTTTCCATGAGTTTTGCCCAAGGCCTCGAGGCTTAGGAGGAGCTGGTGGACCCGACCAGCTATTGCTCCATCCTCGTCTTGCAAGGGCCAACACGCAACCCTGGGGGGTACTTCAGTGCTTTGGCTGCTTTTGATTTTTTTAGCTTCTGCAAGGCTCCTGGGGAGCTGTTTTGTAGCTCCTCTGAGGCTGGCCCACCCCATCCCGGCTTTGAATTTTGCAGCTTTATGACTGGAGTGGGGCTGCACTCAGGGAAGCATCCCTTTTCCCTTGGCATTCCTGATCCTGCACTCGGCTCTGTGCCTCCTCTCCAGCCAGGGCTGTTCCCGGAGTCCTTGTACTCCCAGCACCCAAAAAATAATTCAGTGCCTCGGGCTCCCCGACTGCTGTGTTCCTCCTCCCCGCAGCTCTGGGAGCAGGCGGTGCGCACAGGGAGCAGGATACAGCCCCCTCGGGTGCCTGTGATCCTGTGGGAAGCAGCTCGTGTGAACTCCAGAGGGGCCAGCCCCTGGGAGCATCCCCTTGGCACAGCTGTTGGGTCTGCTGTACATGCCCATCCCTCCTTCCCAACCAGATGCTGCGGATATATGCCTGACTCTCTGGCAGCTCTGACAGGCAGTTTGCGCTGGAGATGCCTCGGAGGGCTCCGCTCGGCTGGCGAGGTGCTGAGGTTCGGGCTCAAAGCGGTCTGGGAGGAGGATGCTGAGGTGCCTCAGATGGAGTGGCAGCGGTGCTCCTGGGACTGGTTAAAGATGTAAGTGAGGCAAGGTCCATGGGGAAGGTCATCATCGTTCTTTCTACCTTCAATGCCTGGAAAGCTCCTTGAGAGGTTTTTTTCACTTATTTTCCCCATCCTACTGAGGGCGAAGGGACCATGCAGCAGCGTTTAATCCCCTGGGGCACACAGGGGACCTCAGTGCTGCTGCCAACGACATGGCCACTGCCTCTCCATCAGCAGTGGCATCTCAGGGATGGCAGCGAATGCCTCTCCACCATCCCTCGCCGCAACCAGGGGAGGGTGGAGCGGAGCCAGAGGCAGCGTTTGCGGCCAGCTTTATGAATTTTCAATTACCAGCTCGCCTTGCCACCGCACGAGTGGTTCCTGCACCTAATTTTTGGTGAAACGATCCATTTTTCTCAGTAATTTAATAACGTGGGCAGGCTGCTTGCTGAAGGAGAGCCAGCAGCCAGCACCGAGGAGCCTGTGTGCCGGGCTGCCGGCCGTAACCACCTTCCCTGGGCGACGTAGGAATGCTGACCTAATAGAAAAGACATTTAAAGAGGAGTTTTAGAGAGTGGCTCAGCTCGGATTCGGCTCACGCGCACGGCTGCTGGCTGCAGCGGGGTCTCTCTGTGTCCCGGAGACCGGCACAGGCAGAGGGTACATCCCTGCTGGGAGCTGGGCACCAGGTCATGAGCCCTGCCAGCTGTCAATCGGCACAGGAGCTGCTTTATTTTCTAGGAAAAAAAAGGCTGCTTTGGAGAGGCCATCACAAGTTGCGAGCTGAGGCTGGGTTCAACGCCCGGCTGTGGCTCTCCCAGGACTGGAAAAGCCGTGGTGTTTCGCTCTGACATTTTCCAAATGAGATGTTTTGATTTTTTTTTTTAAATTTTATTTTATTCCCCGCCCCAAGGTAATGTTTGGAAGCCAAATTTAGCTCGATTTAACTCAAACCATTTTAAAAAAGTAAAACCACTGAAAACTAAACAAGGCCTATCATTTAGAACAAAATGTTTTGGTTTTCATTTTCCTTTTGGCACAAAGTACACAAACTTTTTTTTTTCCATTTTCCTCTTGACCCACAAACAATTTTATTGTATTCTTTTTGTGTCTCCTGGTTGTTTCCCAAGACCATGTCGTGCGCCGTGGCCAGGGGACAGGCAAGCCCCAGTGCTGTTCCCGCTGGGATGAGGGTCCTGGGACGGGTGCTTCCCCGTGGAGGCAGAGGGATTTTGCAGTGGGAGCCGCTCTCCCCACTGCCAGCACTGACTCAGCCGGTAGCTCCTTGTGGAAAAGGGAGGCCCCTGGGCGTGGGATTTGGGATTTGGCTCTCCTGGGGCAATGTGAGCCCTGGGTCTGAGCCCCGCGGGTACCCAAGCTGGGCGCAGTCGTGCTGTGGGTGCCGCGCACCGCTACTGGGCATCCCCACGGGGAAGGGCAAGCTCTGGCATTGCCTTCTCTCCTTGTTTATTCAGGTTTAAAATTAATCTGACCTTCCCCTGCTTAGGCTTGTGCAAACACAGTGTGTCCCTGAGCGGGGAGCTCCCGCCGGCCCAAGGAGAGCCCTGCCTGTCCCTGGTTTGTGCCGTCACTGTCCCCTCTGGGTGAGGTCCCTACTACAACTGGGGTGCTGGGCGACAGCACGGAGTGCCCATTCTCGCTGTCGGTGTGCCTATTCTCGGGGTGTGCCAGCCCCCTCCCGGCAGTGGCACCTCTGGCCATAAATCAGGGCACGGTTAATCCTCCAGTGCAAGCTGCCAGGAGGCTGGGTGCCCGGATTCGGCATCACTGGGCTGGGTGAGGGGTGGCCGCGATGCCTCTGTCCCGGGCAGGACCCCATGTGCTGGAGCCGGCGATTGTTCCCCCAGCCTTGACCTCCTCCACTGCCTGCCAACCCAGCCCTACGTCCTCTGTCCTTTGCCAAATCTCAGCTCCCTCACTCTGTCCCAGCCTTGCTGGGCTGTCGACAGAGGAAGGGATGACCGGGAGCAGCGCTAGGGCTGCAGAAGCAAGCGCCGGACTCATCCACCACCTGATTTAATTTTATTTCCCTCTCAGTGCCTCGCTGCATACCACAGCCGTGCTTTTTATAGCCCCCAGCTGCAGCCTTGGCGTGCTCCCGGCCAGCTCCCCGCTGTGGCCCCGCTCGCTCGGTGCCAGCGGCCCCGGCCGGGGCGGGACGGACTCCGTCCCCGGGGTCCCCACAGTGGTTCAGCAAGAGGAGAGCGTGGGCTGCGGAGGAAGGCAGATAATTAAACCCTAACCCAGAGCCACTCTCCCGTGCCGGCGCAAGTGTTTAAAGAGCCGCATTAGTCACCCCCCGTCGCAGCCGGCACGTGCCGCGTGCCAGGTCAGAGGCGAGCGGTGATGGCCTGTCCCTCACCCTCGCCTTCCACGCTGCCCAAGAGTGTTTCCAGTTTGCCAGAGCCACCAGCTCCTTCCATGAGCCAATTTGCTCTGCTGTGGGGGGTGTCAGCAGTCCCCCCACCGCCCCAGTTCCCCCTTCTGTTTCCTCGGCTGGGATGCTGCTACAGGGTCCGGAGCGAGGAGATGATGGGATGTGTGGCTCTGTCACAGGCTGTGTGCCTGGAGCATCCCTCAGTCAGGATGCGGGGTTTGCAGAGTGGGGCCAACCAGCCAGCGGGCAGGGAGTGAGCATCCTCGCTGGGAAACAGCAGGAGGGAGGGGGGCTGACCCAGCGGCTCCCTCCCCGTGCTTTCTCCAGACGTGATTTCACCGCCGCAAGGAGGGAGCACGGCCAAGGGATGGGCCCTGCTCGCCCCGGTGGCACCCGGCTCGCTTGCTGGAGCGTTAGTCATTTGGGCCGTGGCTGGGGACAGGCTGTGCCTGGGGTCCCCGTGAGCTGGGGGGATGGTGGGCTCGGTGAGCCGATGCTGTTGGGATACTTCCAGGGGAAAGGAGAGGGATGTAGGGAGCGATGGATGCGGGGTGATGTCCCAAGGAGACAGCTTCTGCAGAGGTTTGGGGGTCCTTGGGGATTGAGGGGAGATCCCAAGGTGCCAGGGAGCCGTGTGGGACCCTGCCACGGCCCCTCGCTCTGCCTGGCTGCCGGAGGTGTCGGGTGCCCAGGGCTAATTTTAAACCTTGGCCAAAACACAGTCCAGCTTGTTCTGCCTCCGACGAGGAGGCCGGCAGAGGCCAGGCACTGAAATACCGGTGGCGCTCCCAAGCAGCTGGGGCCGGGCAGCCTTGCCTGCGCGCAGGCAGGCGGGCAGGGGAGGCAGGGAGCTGCGGAGACGAGGAAGGGATGTGCAGGGGTGGGTTTGTCCAAAAGTGCCAGCTGTGATTTTAATCCGGTGCGGGCGGCTGCAGAGCCCAGGGGGGCGGCCCTGCCAAATCTGCTCCCACCCAAAAGCACTGGGGTTCACCGCATGAGGGCTGGGGTCCCACCGGCAACACCCCAGTCCTTGGGGCGAGCCGGGGGTGGCTGCGGAAAAGGGCGAAGCTGCTGGTGCTGCCGTCCAGGTGCCGAGCATGCTGGGAGAGAGGAAAGCCTCGGAGACTTGTTCTGAAACAAGGCTGCCCTTTTATTCTCCTTTACGAGCGCGTTTTAATATCCACAAACACCCCTCCCTCCCCGGGCTGCTGCCAGCAGAGCCTGTATCGCCTGCGCCTGGCCTGCCGAGAAACCCCGGCCAAACCCTGGGCCCCAGCGCCGGGGGGAGGATTATTTTTCCCCCCTCCTTCGTTTGTTTTAATATATGTTTTCTGTAGCTCTAATTAGATGGGCTTGAGCCCCGGCCAAGGCAAACACACCTGGGGGAGCCTCGCCTTACAGACCCCATCTGCTGCGTCGGGGGCTCTGCTCCCCACACAGCCGCTGCCTGGCCCCTTTTTAGGGGAGGGGGCTGCCGGGGGTTTGGAGGGGAGGGGGGTGTGGGATCGCTCTCACGCCAAGCCGCCAAGCAGCCTCTGCGGAGGAGGAGAGCCCAGCGAGGCGGCGCAGGGAGATGGTGCAGAGGCAGCGGGGACACCCGGAGAAGCCCCGTCTCGTGGCAAGACCCCCCTGCGGCGTGGAGCTGAGGTATCTTCCCCCCTTTGGCAGTGCCACTGTGGTGGCACAGAGCTCTGTGCCCACTGGGCCAGGATACTGGGTGGGTGTGGGATGCAGTGGGGACCAGCAAGATTTTGCTCTCCTGGGCTGACAGCATGGGTGCTTCAAGGGGTCGCAGCCCTCAAAATCTATATGTGCCCAGGGAGGGAGGACGTGTGGGCTCCCCAGCGTATCCGGACGTGTGTTGGGCTGTGGGACCACCTATGCGGTAACACCCATCCAGGGACTTTTTGGGAAAGCGAGCAGGGGACATTAATGTGCCAGGCCATCACAATGGCTTGCACTGACAGCCAAGTCCACACTGGGCTGAGCTTCGGGTGCCTCTTCCCACGACTGCTGGCTTTCTTGTGGGGCTTTTCAGCTGGGCTTTTGTCCCTCTGGTTGTTTCAGGGTCCACCCTGAAGCCCCCACTGCCAGTGGGGGGCTGAGCAGTGGGCTGAGCAGTGGGCTGAGCAGACCCCTCCACTGGGGTCTGGTGGGTCCCACGTCCCATCTGTGCCTTGCTGGAGCCAAAGGAGCTCTTGAGGGTCTGCTTGGCCACGCTGGGGTCCCACCTTTTCTGAGACTGGGGTGGACACCCTGACAATGTGATGTGAGCCAGGGAGGAGCATCACCCTTGGGTGGCACCCAGCACACCTTGGCTTATCCTGGAGGACATCTCCTTCTCCTTTCCATGCGCAGGGGACAGTGCTGTGCCCCGACTCCATCCTCAGGGGTGGATGCAGCACACCATCCCCTCCTTCTCCCTCTGCCCAAGGGGCGAGCAGGCGGCACCGAGCAGGCATTGCTGCTGCAAACTGCCCTCCCTGTGCCTGGGTTGCCACTGTCTGCTCCTCCAAGGAGCTCCGGCAGCTGCTTTGCCCTCTCCCCTCCAGGTGGCCCTATGGAGATGCTGCCTGCAAAGGCTTTGGGATGCACCCCGCTCCGCCCCGTGCACCTCAGCACTTTGCACCAGCATCTTCGTCTCAGGCCCATAATAACCATAGCGGCAGCTGAAAGTGTAAAAAGTAGGATCTGAGTTCTCCAGGACCTACAGGCTCCCTTCAGGTGATGGGCTGGGCTGGGGGGGGCTGTACAGGATGGGACCCCTCTCTGTCACCCTCTGGGAAGTGTGCCAGGCTGGAAGGTTTTTCTGTGCATGGAGGGGCTTTGGGGCACAGCAGCTGCTGGTCCTTGGTACTTCCGGCCGGAGCCAGGGCTGGGCAGAGGGCAGCTCCAGTATTTTGTGAAGGATTTTGGAGCTGCCTTGGCCTCCAGTCAGAGCAGGCTGCAACGGGAACATTTCGAAATTCTTTTGGATGAGGAAAATTCCACGGGCAGCCCCCCTCTGGAGAAAGTTTGGGATGGCTGAAATGTTTGGAGTGAGAGGCTGCTTGCTTTTGTTTACTCTGAACTATAACGTTTGAGAGGGGGGGAACCCAAAAGGAAAAAAAAGAGACAATAGGAGCCTGTAAACAGAGCTGGCCCCGAGCGGGGCTGGGACCTCTCTCCAGCATCATGGAAGGAGATGTGTCAGCACGTTTAGCGCCTTGTCCTGCTTTCCCCCCCTGGCTCAGATACAATCACACTTAATCTTTCAGGAGAACTTGGTTGGGTTATTTTTCCCCAGCAGAAAGTGAGCTGGATGGTGTTTTTCCAACCTTCTCCACTTAGGCAGGGTGCAGCCCCCATCCCTTGGCCCTGTGCCGCAGCCCCCAGCCTCAGCGGTGGGCTTCTGCCACAGCTTTTCCCCGCTTCTTGCCACTTTTCTGCCTCTCCTTTTGGCTTCGGGGCTGCCATGGGATTGACCTGGCACGAGGCAGGGGGCACAGATGTGCCCACAGCGAGGTGTTTGCCCAGCCTCCATCCCTGCCGAGTGCCTTGCACCCTGCCACATCCCCTGGGCTGCCACCCCTTAGGAGAGCCCAGCAGCAGGGCTGTCTCCAAGCACGGAGAGGATGGACCACACTTGTCCCACCAGGTGCCAGAGCCCGGCACCGGCATCTCCACATTGCATGTTGCTGGGGGTCTGCAACCGCCATCCTCCCTCCACGCCGGTGGGGTGCAAAGGGTTAATGGGCCACCCTTTGGTGGTAGCTTTATTTGGCCGCTCAGCTGGCCTTTAATGACACCTGAAATCCCTCTCCGGCCAGAAAGGGATTTTGTTTTGCAGGAGTGACAGCAAATGCTGCAGTATGGTGAGCTGTTTATTTTGGCCCTGTCGCCCTGCAACGTTTTGGCTGACCCGGGCACCTTCCTGCCTCGGGGATGGAGCTGAGCCCGATGGCTCCTAGGCACCAGCCAGGGATGGAGGGAGGACAGGGCAGGGGGATGCTGTGGGGCCCCTCTCCTGCTCATTGTTCCCAAGTCCAGGCTGGAGTTCATTGGGAGCATCAGGAGCAGCTGGGCTTGTTTGGGGCACTCGGATATGTATGTACATATATAAGTCTGTGCCCTACATCTATGGATGTATATGCTCTTGTATCAGCCCCAGGGCCAGCTTATGGGGGGATTTTGTGCTGGGGGCTGCAGATGCTGCTGTGGGGGGTAAAATGCCAGGGTACAGGCTGGTACCCAGCTGCTCCGTTATCCCTGCAGCTGTGGGTTCACCAAAACCTCTGCCAGGCTGGGCTGAGCCCTGGAACAGAAAAATATCCCAAATCCTAAAATATTCCAGGGACAGGAAAAGCCTTTCCCACCCTGCGCTAATCACAGGGTGGCCCAGCTCCCTGCCAGTGGGTCCCACCCGTGTCCCCAGATCCGAGACCATCCCCATCCTGCGACCCTGTGATGAGGACAGTGGGTACGCAGCTGCTCCACGACTCCATCCCTCCACCAAAAAAAATAATCTCCTGGCTACAGCGCCAGTGGGTTTCTCTACAGCTGGAAAATTATTTTTGGGAATTTCTCCGGCACGTGACTTCAGGGGGAGAGTGTGGGGATGGAGATGGAGGCGGGGGGACCCCTTCTCTCCCTTCTCCAAATGCAACGCTGCCAGCTGGCGTGGCGTCAGGGCTGCTGGATGCTAGCAGAGCCTTCCCTGTTTTGGCCCTTGCCGATGCCTCCGGTTACAGCCAGGAGCCAGAGACTTCTCCTTCCCGTGGGATGGAGCAGGGGAGGGTGGAAATTGGGGCATTGAGGTGGGAGTTTCCTGGCTAGGGGAAGAGAAGAGCCTGATCTCCACACAAGCTACCACTATGTCAAGGTGTGGGGTGGCCCTCCTGCTCCCAAGCACCGGGCCCTGCTAGCAGCTGCCAGCATCACAGAGGAGAGAGGTGGCCCTTGGGATGGGGCTGGGGGGGTGGGCTTGGCTTTGGACACCAGCGGGGCAACTGGTGTTGCTGAGGGATGTCGTGGTGGGGTTGGTCTGGGCTGGATGGAGAGGTGCATTGTACCTGGCTGTGGAGATGAACTGGTTCCCTGCATTTGTGCTGAGCTGGAGTTTAACCCCATGTTTAGTCTGAACTGGGATTAACCCCACTTCTGGGCTACATTGGGTTTAGCGTCGCATTTGGACTGCATAACCCCACATTTTGGCTGAGCTATGTTTAACCCCACTCCTGGGCTGAGCTGAATTTAACCCTGCATTTGGACTGCACTGGATTTAACCCCAGGTTTGGACTGTGCTGATTTTAATCCTACTCTTGGGCTAAACTGGCTTTAATCCCACTCCTGGCCTGAGCAGGATTTAATCCTACTCCTGGGCTGTGTGGGGTATAGCCCTGTGTTTGGGCTGCCCTGGGTTAGGACCCGCACTGGGACTGTACTGGGTTTAACCCTGCTTTCAGGCTGCACGGAGCTTACTGGACTGCACTAGCCTCCCAGGGAAAGGCTGGTTTTACTGGTTCAACTGGGGTAATTCCAGCAGCAGGTGCAGGGTGCAGCTGTGCACGTGTACATGCTGGGTCAGCTTAGCCGGGTGTCTTGCCCCCAAAGTGGGCATGAGGACCCATGGGTGCTCAACACCCCACCAAAGCGGTGCAGAGGAAAGCAGCCCTTTTTCAGGTCTCCAAGGCACCAGAGGGGATGGGGACGGCAAGTGGGGCTCTCCCCTTAGGCTCGGGGAGCATCACCCCAGCAGCGCCCAGGGTGGGCCAGGCGTTTCCCCTGGGTGCTGCTGGTGGCCCTGGGGCTGTGCACAGCCCTGGAGGTGATGGGGGACAGTGATTCCCTCCCTGCCAGCACCCATTGCTGGGCTTTCACCAGGCACGCTGTGGCTGGGAGGGTGCCAGTGACGGTTAGAGGCCACCCCTGGGTGGCTAGTGGCAGGGGACCATCCCCGCAGCGGGGTCGATACCCACCCCCCACCCCAAAGATCCATGTTGGTGCAATGATGATGGAGGTCACTGATGCTGCAGGGATGGGATGCTGCCAGGTTTCTGGGCAGATCAGTGGCCATAGGGATAGCCTCAGGCCACGCTGGGGCTCCTCAGAGCCAGGCACGGTGCTTCTGCCGGAAGGAGTAGGGGTTAGCCAGGAGCTGTGCTCCCGAGCCTGTAGGAAAGCAAGAAAAGGGGAATTCCTGCTGCTTCAAAACGCTGCCAGCCGTGGCCATGGGACAGGTTTCCCACAGTGGGCACTGGTAGAGAGCAGGGCACAGGGCCAGGGATGCTTCCCCCACTCAGGGGCAGGAGTGCAGCGCAATGCCATCTCCGGGGTGTTGGAGCTGGCCGGCATCAGATATTGCCTGTTGCAGAGTGGCTTTTTGCAGGTGGGTGACTCCAACAGGGACCAGGACACGGTGGAGAGAGAGCTCTCAGGTTGTTTTATTTGCCAGATCTCTATTGCGGTGATGCTGCCCCGGACCACCCTGGGGAGAGGTTAGGAGGTACCTCAGCTTCCTGTGCTTGGTGGGGAGCATCTTGTGGCTCCCAGCTGCCATCTTCAGCCCTGCAGCACGGCATCGGCTGCTTGTGTCCCCCTCCACCCACCACCCCTGGCTCTGCGTGCATCTAATTCTCTTTGAAGAGAAACTTCAAATGAAGCAAAGCCAAAAAAAAAAAAAACCAAACCCCAAAACCCACTGTCTTTCAAAGTGCCAAGCGCAATGGAAAGTTGGCCTCCCCCAGGAATCTGCCCTGAGCTTTGCCAGGCCGCAGTGGGGCACAGCGCAGAGCAGATGTGCCGAGCGGACTGTCACACCCTGCGTGGACATCCCTGCCCATGCACATGAGTCTAATTTTGGGGGATGTTTTGCAGCATTTCAGCTTGGAAGCAGGAAGGGGCTCATGGCAGGATTTCTCCCTGCATCTCCCCAAAAACTTTTGGATGAGCTCAGCGGGACAGCAGCGGGTGGGTGCAGGATGGAGAGCGGCAGCTGGCATTTCTGGCTCACACTCGCAGGTGCCATGCACAGCCTGGTCACGCTGGCCGTGCCGGTGACGAGAGCATCCCATGCCAAGGGAGCTGAGTCCAGCTCCGCTGCCCTCCCTGCCTGGGCCGAGTCACAGCCCCTGGCTGGGCTGCGTCCCGCTGCCCCAGCCGTGGCCACGGAATGTCACCCAGACCCAGACGGACAGCAGACGCCTCTGAGCCCGGGATTAGCACGCCGGGAGGAAGAAAAGCTCCGATTGTTCTCTCTGTCCCGGCTCGGCTCCAGGGCCACTGTGCTGGGACTCCCTGTCCCCAGGATGCGTCACTGCTGGTGCAAGCGTAGAGGGATGGATGATGTTTTCTCTGCCTGTGTGCCCCTCCGTGGGGGTGCAGAGCCACTAAGGAAGGTGATCCGGCGACACACGTGCACACGCGTTCGTTTGCACGCCTGTTCTCTCGGCGTGGGAGTTTGGTTGCAGAAAGTAATGGGATCCTTTCTGGGCAGACTGTTTCGCAGCTCTGCCTGGCCCGGGGTGCCTGGACCCCTGCCACGCCGCTGTGCCCGGGGCCGGCAAGGGCTCCGGGTCTTCCCCAACTCTGCGGCTCCTTCCCCTTTTGTTTGTGGCCTTCGGGCAGGCAAGGGAGGGCTTGCCCTGTTTCTTCTCTCTGTGGTGATGCTTGGCTGTGGCTGGGTTTTGGCAAGGCTCAGGCCGGTCATTTACTCAACCAATGTGTGTGTCTGGGGGGGCTGGGTGCTGGCTTCACCCATGCTGCGCTGGCAGGGGTGGACAGCTGTCCAAAAGAGCCCATCCGAGGCAGGGGAGCCGATGGGGTGCTGGGGTGAGGATGTGGAGTGCTGGGGGGGTCCCTGGGACAGGGGGTGCTGGAGGGTGGGAGGATGCAGGGTGGCCTGAGGGGTGGGGACCACTGAGGGGTCGCTGTGGAGATCAGGGATTGGGATGCAGCTGGGGATGGGGTCTGCAGAGATGCCCTCTGCCACCACATAGGGGTCTGGGATGCCTCTGGGTCTCTTGGCAATACCACCCGCAGCTGTTACACTGTTCCCTGGGGATGTTAGCAGCAGCTGGCTGCGAACTGTGCCATGCCCCTAGCTCTTCCCTTGTCCGTGAGGGAAAGATGGCTTTCAGGATCGCAGCTGCAGGGTTATTTTTCCAAGCTGGCCTTGAACCAATTCACAGCCCTGCAAGCTAGCAAACTCATGTCAGCAGTGAGCCAGCGCCCAGAGCATTTCCCTCTGTCACAGAGCAGCACGGTGGGCACAGCAGCTCTGCCTTCACGCTCCACAGCGTTTGCATGAAAATCCAGGGCGCTCAGGAGAAGAAATGATTTTATTTTAAAACTATTTCTCTCTCCGCACTAATACACTCTTCCTTCTCCCTGACCCCCCCCCAGCACCATCCCCTTAACTCTGGCCCACGTGATGTTTGGAGTTATTTTTGGCTGCTGCTTTTAAGTGTATTTAAAGTCATCTTTTTTTTTCCTTCCATCACCAAAATATTTTACTTTCAGGCCGAATGTTCCCAGTTACTTACCAGCATAGTTTTGGCAAAGACCTTTTAACTGATGTTTCTTGGGAACATTTCTTCGTGTGGTTTGGTAGGAAAAGCTTATGACAGTCTCATGAAATTATTTATGTTCGGGGCTTGCATTTGAGGCTGCCTGGCGTGTTCAGGATGGGACTGATGTGGGGTGCCGCCTGCCTTTTCCCCTGTGCTCACTGGGTTGCAGCACATTGCCGTGTAGCTCTCCTTTCCTTTGTCGTGCAGTTTGGTCTGTGGCTGTGGGTACGTGCCCATGGGAAAGGAACTGGCAGCAGCTCTGGGGTGCCTTTGCAGGGCTGGAGCATCCCTCCCCGGAGCCCCTTGGCTGTTGAACCCTGAGGGACTCAGGAGGATACAGATTTATGTCCCGGAGCTGCAGCCTGTGCTTGGAGCTGGCAGGGAGCTCTCTGCTTCCTGTGCCCTCAGCCCAACAGGATGGGTGTAAATAAGCAGGCCTGCCTGTTTGTGAGGGGTGGGCAAGGCGGGTGTTCCAGGGAGAGAAGATTGAGGTATCTGTGCCTGCGGAGGGCAGGCAGGGTTGGCTGATAGGGACAGTGTGATGCTGCTGGTATGGATGGACACTGGCCAGAACAGATGTCCTGAGGTGATGCTGGCTGGCACAGAGATGCTGGCTGGAGTGGCAAGGTGGTGCAGGCTGGTATGTGCAGGACAATGCGGGCTGGAATGACTGCCTTAGAGTGCTGGTGGCTGCAACAGACAGGGTGATGCTGGCTGGCACAGATGGGAAGATGCTGGCTGGTATTTGCAGGACCATGCAGGCTGAGATTGATACTTGGACAGGGTGATGCTGGCTCACATGTGCAGACCAGTGTAAGCTGAGATGGACAGGGTGATGCTGGCTGGCACAGACAGGGTGATGCTGGCTGTGCTACGGTGGGAAGATGCTGGTCTGTAGCTGGGGTTGACCCATGGAGAGCTGGGTGCACATCCCTAACTCAGCATCCCCTGCCCTTTTCACCCCAGACCCACTGGTGATCTCTGAGTGGGAGGAAGGGATTTTAGGGCCATTCTCCCTGGGACCAGAGACCCCAGATGGCCCAGAAGGGCATGAACGTGCATAGAGTAGCCCTGCAGCGTGTGCAGGGATGGGCAGTGACATGGGACCCCCAGACAGCCCCACTCTTGGTATGGTCTGAGCTCTCATAGACCTGCTCTCCATGGCTGTGTGAGCCTGTTGAGATCTAACTGCTGTCTCACAAATACAGGCCAGAATTTCTCCTCGGTCCCTTCCCACTGCAGCTGCACCAGCGCAGGTCTCCGGACCACCCTGGGGCTGGAAGCCAGCCAGGGCTCCCGGCACAAGACTGCCATGGCAAAGAGCCCTTAATCCCGCCAACTCACACAGCCGCGAGCTCCTGGTCAGTGTTTGTGCTTTGCATCCCACCTCCAGACATGGGGACTGCTCGGCAGCCCACACCGGACTGGCTGTGACAGTGGCGTAGACCCTGCCAGCTGTCCCGGCTGGGGTTCCCGTGTTGCGGTCCCTGTGCTGTTCCCGGCAGGATGGGGCAAGACGAGAGGGAGATGTGGGGTCTGTGGTCCTGCAGGGGTGCTCTGGGCTGCGGCCCCCGCTGGCCGCCCCATTGCAGGGGATAACGCCCTCTCCCTCCCCGCTCTGCCTCCTCCAGATGCGCAGTCCCATCCCAGGCCTGGGCAGGGTGATGGTGTTCCTCGCAGCAGCCCTGGCGTCAGCCTCCCTTGCCATCCCCGAGGGCTGGGGAGAGGAAGGTGAGCCCCCCGCCACCCCAAGTCCCCTGTGCAGCCCGCCGTGTCCCATGCATGAGCACCATAGCGTCACCCCATTTTCCCCAGGCAGGCACAGACCTACCAGAACCAGGGCATACACGAAACGCAGCACCATGGTAATGGCTGTCCTCTGGCCAGCCCCAGCCCTGCAACTGCCCATTGCCCAGCCCCAACTGGGACCAGTCCTCCCCAGTCCCCCTGGTCGTACCTGCATGAAGCAAGACCCCACAGCCAGCCCCCAGCTCCCCAGGGTGCCCACCTTGATCCCCCCAACCCTGGCATGGGGTGGTATAGGGTGCTAACACCCTTCTGGGGATGTCTGTGTCCCTCCAGGTGTGCAGTACGGACAGGTGGGGACAGACGTGACCCTGTCGTGCGCCAGTGCCCGCGCTGGGTAGGTCTTTTCCAAGCATACCGGGGGTTGTATCCTATGAGAAGGTTTACAGAGTGGGCCTGGGATGACTCTGCCGTCCTCTAACACCGCCTGGTCGGTCTCTCCTCCTCAGCTCACCAGTGCAATGGAGACGAGTGGGTGCCGCGGCACTGCCAGAGGGCTCGGCCATCCATCAGGGATCCCTGCTGCTGCCGCATGCTGGCTTGGCTGCCGCGGGGACCTACAGCTGCCACGACGAGGAGGGTGGTCTCCTGCACGTTGTGTCCCTGCGGCTGGGGCGTGAGTAGCCTGTCCGTGGGCTGGGGTATGGGGGGTGTGTGGCCCCACTGCTTGCCAAGACAGGCTTTTGTGGTGACACAGGGGTCCCTGTGTGCTGGCTGGGCTGCAGGACAGGGGACCCCTCACTGACTGTCGCTTCCCCTCTGACCCCAGTCCTGCCGGGAGTCCCCTTTGTGTCCTGCAGAGCATCTGACTATGAGAATTTCTCCTGCTCCTGGACCTCCAGTGTGGAGACCTTCCTCCCCACCAGATACATCACTACCTACAGGTGATGTATCCCTACAGGGCTAGATGGTTTATGGGGTGAGCCCTGGGTCCCGGCCAAGGATAACCACCAGATCCTGCTGCCCATCCGACCCATGCCCTGGGTTCACCTCCTGCCCCAAGGACCATGCTGCACCCCAGAGCAGGTCATGTTTTTGCGGGGAGCAGGGCACTGAGCATTTGCTCGCTCCAAGGGAGGACCCCCAGCAGCATTGCGGGGCTGGCACAGGTAGAGTCCCTCCATGCCAACGGCTTTGCCAGCGCCCAAGGGGCTATGAAAGAGAAGCAGGTCATATGCAAGCCACCAAGCACTTCGGCGTGCTTCAGGATGAAAGGAGCCCCAGCAGCATCGCTGCTTCTAATTATCCCAGCAGGCCAAACTTGCTGGCTGCTTTGAAGTCAGCCAGAGCTCATAAAGCACAGCCCTGCTGAAAGCTGTGGGAACCGGGGGCTGGGGGCTCAGCAGGGAAGGGGCTGCAGGAAGCAGGGGGCTTTGAGGGCCGCAGGGTGAGGGCAAAGCTAGCTGCTGGGAAGCTTTCATCAGCATCCCTGTGCCTTTGCTGCTGCTACACCATGAACCACAGGTGGGCAAGGGGTGTCGTCTGGGGAGATCTCGTTTGGATCCCCAGCTTCTGCTGCCAGGCTGCTCGGTGCCGGGGTGGGCACAGCGTTAGCTCCATCCCCTGTGCCATGTCACTCCGGTGTGTCAGTGTGGGAGTGGGGGGCTGCTCTGTGCCCCCCTGTCCCTCGTCTGGGTCATGGTGGGGTTGGCTTCATGCTGTCCCCTCATCCTCATGATCTGCTTTTCCAACTCTCTCCATGGCAGGAAGAAATCGCTGACGGGCGAAGAGAAGCGGAGGTAGGACTGACTCCCACCCCAGTCCTGCTCTCTGGGGTTTGTCCTCCATCCCAAAGGCTCTGCCGCTGTCCTCAGTGGGGTCCCCGAGGCGAGGACAGGGTGTCCTCATGGGATAACTAGCTCCCCAAGCCTGGGACCCTGGGAGAAGAGTTTGCCCCAAGGAGACACCTTCCCAGGAGGGACGGTGGGACTGGGATGGGGATCCTTTTGGTCACTCTCAGAGGGATGTGTCAGGCTTCGGAGGGGTGAGGGCAGCTCCCTGGACCCTGCATGAGCCGTAACGGGGGCTGCCTTCTCCGCTGAGCTCTTGGCATGAGAGTCTCCCTGCATGGCACCTCCTTGGCAGCACTGGGAAACTATGCATGGAGGGTGGGGGGCACATGTCACCTCCCTGCCTTTCCATCCACAGGAACAAGAATGGGCACGTGGGGCCATGCCTGCAGGATCCATCCCACCCTGGCACCTGCACTGTCCATGGGTCGGAGTTCTGGAGCTCATACCGCTTGAACATCACTGAGGTGAACCCGCTGGGATCCAGCTTCCGCCTCCTTGACATCACCATGCAGGCCATCAGTGAGTCTCCATCTGTCCAGCCCCATGTCCATTCCCATGTCCATCCCCATGTCCATCCCCATGTCCCCAGGGCATCCAGCCCTGAGTGGGCAGCCCAGCACCCAGCACTGCATGGCAGTCAGGTGTGACAAGGGCTCCCTGTCCCCTCCGGCGCAGTTAAACCGGACCCTCCAGAGGGCTTGGTGGTGGAGCCCATCCCCTTCGCCCCACGGCGGCTCCACGTGAGCTGGAAGTACCCTTCCTCCTGGCCCAAGGAGCCCCACTTCCAGCTCAGGTTTCGGCTGCAGTACCGGCCCGTCATCCACCGCTCCTGGTCTGTGGTAAGTGATGGGTGAGGAAAGGCAAAGCTGGCGTGGGAGCAGGGTGGGTGTGGGGCCAGGGAGGGCAGTGAGGGGTGCAGCCTCCTGCCCCATAGCTCCCCTCTGCCTGGCACAGGTGGAGACGGTGAACCTCTCCGAGGTGATCACAGATGCTTTTGCCGGGCTGGAGCATGTGGTCCAAGTCAGCGCCAAGGATTTCCTGGATGCCGGGAACTGGAGCGAGTGGAGTGCCGAGGCCCGGGCAACACCAGTTAGAGGTGCGAGGGGGACAGGCTAAAGCCCCTAGCATCCCTACCAGGTTGCATCATCCCTCCCCAAAGCCACTTCAGCACCCTGGGCTGCCCCTTTCCAGCCGCTTCCCCATGGCACCCATTCCCCCAAATATCAACATGAGCAAGCCGCAGCTCCTGCAGTCCCTTAAAGTTGACCCAAAAAGCTGATGCCATGCACCATCTGAAAACTGGCAGGCAGAGCTGCAAAGTATCTCTCCACACCACAGCAGGCTGCAGCCGTGCTGCTGCCATTTGGGGATTGCCCGCCACAGCCTTGAGGCAGAGGAGGGCTCCCATACTACCAGTAGCACCCCAGGAGCACCCTGGGGCTCACAGCACCCCTGGGACACAGGGGTACCTTTCTTTGTTCCTCTGTGTGGGTCCCTGGGGTGCTGCCCATGATGTTGGGTGAGTGATTCCTGTCCCCTCCGTCCTTCCAGACCCAGCCACTGTGGCGAGTGAAGAAACCACTACAGACGCCAGCCTGGAGAGCCTGGCTGAGGAGCCCTCCCAGGCTCCCAACCCTGAGCCCATCAGTGAGTAGAGCTGGGGCTGGCACGCAAGAACAAGGACTGGCCCCGGGCAGCTGCCTGCCTGGGCACACGGGCGGCTGAGAGTAGTGGGAATGGTCTCTTGCCCCTTGCTCATGTGTGTCTGGGGTGCTGGGGTACCCAGGAGCTTGCAATAGTGTCCCCGGGGTGTCGGGGGCTGTGGCATCCCTCAGCCATGACAGTCTTTCTGTCCCAGACCGCAGTGAACCCCTGGAGAAGATGGCCATCCTGGTGTCCCTTGGGATCTTTGCCTTCTTCATCCTGGCTGCTGTTCTCGTCGTCACCATCCTCATCTGGTAGGTTTGTAGAGGGAGGTGTCTGCGTGATTGCTGTCCCCATCCCACTCTGACCCCCAAACCCTCAGCATGAGGAGCCCTGTATCCCCCCAGCCCTGCTCTGCGGTCCCTGGCCCAAACAGACTCGATGGCAGCCCCATAAGTTGGTTCGTGCTCCCTTTGCCCCTCTGCCACATCAATGCCTCTTCCCAGCACACCCCACCAGCTGCGGTACTGCCCAGCCTTCCTGGGGTCTTGCTGATGACCCCACATCCGTGGGACCTTTCTTGGCGTCCCCCAAAGATGCTGCTGCTACTAACATCCCTCCAAAGGCTCCTACCTCCCTGTCGGTCCCTGTCCCCATCCCAGCCCTGCTCTGTCTCGTGACTAACTCCTGCTGTAACTCTGTAGCACAGCTGGGCACAGCTGGATGGAGATGCGGAGCGGGATCATGGGGGATGCGGGTTGTCCTGGTGCCCAGGGGGGCTGCTTAGGATCCTCAGCCCCATTGCTTTGTCCCCAGGCTGCGGGTGAGGAAACACGGCAAGGACAAGACCAAAGCCCACAACTTCTTGGTTGCTGCCACCCACTTGAAGGCACTGCCGAGTGAGTTGGGGCGCAGGGCGGGTAATGGGGGGAGCGCAGGGGTGGGAGTGTGGAGTCGGGGGCCAGGTCTGTACCCCTCTCACCCCCTGCCCTCTCTCTCGGCAGAGGCCCAGATCCTGTAGAGAGCCCTGGCCGACCCCTGCTTCCTGCACCCGCTTGCCCACGCGTGGGACTCGATGCCACTGCCGGCCCCCAAGGACCCCACACCTCCGGGGTCACCCCACAGCCGTGGACATTGCTGGAGCCCCCAGCACCCTGGGGGTGCAGGATGGACCCTAAGGAGAGAGGCTCTTCTCCTAGGAGCTTTGGGCTGCCCGTGCCCGCCGGGAGCCGGCTGAAGGCACCTCGGACTCGAGGTGACGGGCCAGCCCCACCGCCAAGCGCTGCTGAACACATGGGGATCAGATGCTGAGCCAGCCCCACTTCACTGCCTAGTGTCGAGGGGAACCGTGGATACAGGCTGCCAGGGGTGCCGGGCATCAGTGAGCAGGGGGTGCTGAGCCCTGCCCGTCACCCCTCACCAGCCACCAACAGGCAGAAGGGACCCCCCCATCCCTCTGCTCCTCTGCCTTGTGCTGTGGCTGGACGGAGCAGTAATGCCAATAAAGGGGATAGTTTGGCACTACCCAGGCAGGACCTCCTTGCAGATGGTGCTGGGCCGGAAAAAGGAGTAGCAACCGAGTGAGATGCTGGCTTGGGGACGGTCCTTGCGGGAGGTGCACAAGCAGCAGGGCCGGTCTCCAAACAGGTCAGTCCCCTCCCCAGGAGCCCAGAGGGCCTGAGAGAGACCCTCACCCAGGCCAGACTTTGCACAGCCCCCCTCGCTCAGCATGTGGCCCCCTCCCCCCGCCTCAGCCCTGCCCCTCTAATGGTTTCCATGTGTTGGCACCTCCCGACCCCGGTGCTTAGTGCCAGTGGCCCGATGAGATCCAGATGGGGCTGGGTGGAAATTCAGGCAGCGGCGGCGCAAGGATCAGAGCCAGGGTGGGGTGGGTCCCTGCGCCCGCCTTGTTGGGGAGATGTGTCACTCTCGGCTGGGCCACAGGGCTGCCCTTGAACCTGGGGTGCAGAGGGAGCTTGGGGGACCTCCCAAAAGTGTCCTCGTGGGAATGGAGTTGGAGGGGGTGGGAGCAGGGCTGTGCCTTTTGCAACTGCTGTGCCCACAGACCCCTCTGCCCTTGCTGCGTGCCCCTGCACCCCCAGCCCGGGTGTGGGGGCATGGGGGCTGCCCATGCTGGTGCTTGGCTTTGCAGGGCCCAGCCCAGGTCCACACGGGTGATGTCCATCCCATAGCTGTGGCTCCAGGGTTTGCAAACTGAGCTCGGTGGCTTCCCTGCACCTGGTGCTGGTTTAGAGGCTGACGCCTGCTCGAGATGCAGCAGCACCATGGCCAGAAAATGAGACAGAATATGAACCAGTGGCCCTGGCCCCGAATCCTGTCTGCTTATACACTCCAGGAAGTCCAGACATGCTCTAAATGGAAGGGAGTTGCTGCTGGCTGGGGGGAGAAAAGACCACCAGAGCCTTGCACATCCAAAGGGAGCATGTGCCTGCACTGTGCAGACAAGCTCAGGTGGGTGGATGAGAAATGACAGGCAGAGGGGACCCACAGCTGTGCTGTCCCCATGTGCCGAGCTCTGTGTCCCCTTCCTTAGCTGGACTTACCTGGCCAGTTGGTCAGGACACCCAGTTCTGTTGAGCAGGGCGGCTTGAGGGCAGGAGATGCACATCTGGTCCTCATCACTGCATCCTGCTGCCCTTGGCCCTGGAGGGTGACCCCTCTCCCCTCTGATGGAAGCTTTACAAATGAGACCTGCAACCCATTTGGCAGATGGAGATACCAAGAGCAAACGAGAGCTCTCTGTGCTGCCGTGAAGTCTGCCCGCACCACGGCTGCCTGCTGGGATGCCCCGTGGCTCAGGTCTCTGCCCCAACAGCCTGCAAATGTGACACAGGGACATCAGGCACCCCAAGGAAGCAGCAAGATCGGTGCTTGATGGGGAAAGATGTTTGGTTTTGGGTGCTGCACGCCCAGCCACCCAGGGGGAGGATACCTTGGTGGCGGACATGGGCGAACAGGGCTCTCCACTGCGCCAGTGAGGATGCAAGGGGAGGGCTGGGGTGAACAGCAATCTGGGATAAAGGAGAGGGCTCCAGATGCCAAAGTCAACTTTGCCTTCAAGCCGTGGAGAAGAAAAACAGGAAGGGACCATGAGAGCAGTCCCAGCGCCGGCACCTCCCTGTCCCACCGCGGGGCCAGGGCACTTCCTCCAGGGCTCGGGCTCTTTGGTGGCTGAGCGAGCAGGAGGCTTCCTGCTGCAGGCTGGAGCCCTGCCTGGACGCACCCTGCCCGGAGTAGGCAGAGGCACTTCCAAACTTGCCTTGCTGCTGTATCCCACCCTCCTCAGGGCAGATGGTGTGCCAGGATTGCAGAGGGAGCTGGTACGAGCCAGGTCTGGGGATGCTGAGGCTGTGCCAGGTCGAAGCAGCCAGTGGGCTGCACACACAAGGAGCAGGGAGATGTGCAGGAGAGCAACACCCAGGTCCTGCTGAGGGCCCAGAATTTCCAGCAGGCAATGATGGGTGTCGAGGAAGGTCCCCAATTCTGAGGCACAGAAAGGCTTATGTCGGTGCTTCTTGTCTCCATGCGGCACAGGGTGGCCTCATACAGAGCATCTCTCGAGCAGGGGCTGGGGCACACCAGCCACCCAGCTGTGTGCAGGGCTCATTTGGGAATGCAATGGCCTGGGCCGAAGCCATTGTGGTGGGCCACCGGTTGTGGACAGTTGTGCAGCAGTGTCTGGGCTACTTGACTGCCATAGACCCTGCCAAATATTTGGGCTGGCCCTCGGGCCCAGCCTCCACCTCTCCCTGATGCCAAGATCAGCCCGCGTTTTGCAGGGGAGGAGACAGATTGCACAGGACTGTGAAGCAAAACAGTCTCAACTTACCTCTCATGGCTGCTCCTGCTTCCTTCTCCGCCACATCCTGAGCCAAGGAAAGAAGTAAAAGCAACCCTGGCAGATTGTGGAAGGGGCGTGAAACGTGTGTCACAAGGCAAGGGAGAAAGGAAAGGGTACATATACCACCAGTGATTCAGCAGGGAGGGAAGGATGCATGCATCGAGGGAAGGAGCCTCAATGTGTACAGATGTGTAGGTGGATGCATGGATTGGCTGGTAGAGGGACAAAGGGATGGATATATGGATGTGTGAATGAATGAACAGACAGACAAATGGGCATTTTGGACACTCAAATACAATCCTAAGTGTCAAAGATGCTCGTTATGCAGGGGCTGACTGGTGAAGATGGCTGGGAGGCCAAATGTGTAAGGCTGGCAAGGGGTGGCCCGCGGGCAGAGCAAGGATGGTGTTTGGGAACAAGTCCCAGGTGTGACCCATGCATCCCACTCCCCATGGAAATGGCATCCCAGCTGATGTGAGGAGATAGACCCCAAATTGTTACCAGTGCAGATGCTGAGAATGTCAAGGGACAGTGTGGGGCATCTCCAGAGGGATTGCATCCCCCATGGGAGCTGCTTCCCTCTCATGCTGTCAGGGCACTGGGAGTGGAGGAGCAGCAGGGACCATGCCCTGGGCACACAGTGAATCCAAACACAAATGCTTTAAAAACCCAGTGCCGAGCATTCACTCTGCCATAGCTTTCATCTCACCTGCACGTGGGATACCTCTGCCTGGGGTCTTGCTAGAGGGTCCAAGTGCCCAGCCCATGGAAACCCTTGAGACCACCCATACTCCCTCTTCTTCGTCTGCCTCCATTTCTAGCTGCCACAGGCTTGCAAAGTCCTTCTTGACCATCCACTCTTTCCTGAAAGAAAGAAGGGGAGACATCTCCTGCCAAGCCAGATGTGCTAGCATCCAAACAAATGTGGAGAGGGGAGAGGCCTGAGATACCTCTTCTTGCTGCCCCATTGTAGTCTTCTCCCTGCAGGAATGGCTTGTTTCCTTCTTTGCTTGCTGGGGCCGGCCCCTTCCCTGCCTCCAGGATGCTTTTAGTCTTTCACATCCAGGAGATGCCAAGCACGTGGCAGCAGAGATGCTGGGAGGCTAAAGCCAGCAGCTTAGCTGTACCCGAGCACTGCTGCTTGTGATGCTCTCAGATGTCTGCGTCCTCCTCAAAGCAGCAGCAGCTCTTTGGATGAGCTCACCAAGCCCAGAACTTTCCTGCCAGCTTTTTTTTTACACTGAAAACAGTCTTGTTTTCCAAGCAAGAGTTCCCGTGTTTTGTGTGCCTGCCATGAAGTGTGGTGGCACCAGGGGGGACACATGCAGTCACATCGCTTTTTACAGCAGTCCCCACCACATATTCCCTGTGTGCACATCTCCTGTGCCATGCAGTGTGAGGACCATATCTCCTCAACGCTGCCATGTCACTTGCTCAGAGGAGATTACCTCCTCCTTTCCCCACGGTAGAAACCCCATCTTCTTCTCCAGCTCCGCATCAGCTACTTTATCTGCAGGGGCGGACCAAGCAAAGAGAGGTTATGGACAGCATGGCCCACCCCTACACAGGAGCTCCTCAACCAGCTGGGGGACTCCACTCCTGCTTAGGTTTCCAGGATTGCATGGAGCAAGCGCTGAGCAGACAGACAGCCCTGTACAGCAAGGGCCTTTCTCTGCATCCTGAAAATGATGGGCCAGAGTTAAATGTGGCTCTGGGAGTCTCATGTAGCTTTGCAGGGTTACAACACACGAGGTCCTCCCAGCCTTTGCTCAGTGCTGGGAGATCCAGCAGTCGTGGCAGTAGCTGAGCTCCACATACATGCTGGGCACTGGCAGAGTCACCTCTCTGCTGATGGCTCTGGAGGGGTAAGGTGCTAAAAGTGGCAGATCCGTGTCTACACCTGGGATCTCCTGGAGGATGCTGACAGATCCCCAGGGGAATGCTGACCTGGAAGGCATGGATACTTGGGAAGATTCTGACCTGGAGGACACTGATGCCAGGGAGGCTGCTGACTTGGAAGGACATTGATTGCCAAGGAAATGCTGGGGATGCCAACCTGGAAGGCACTGATCCCCAAGATGATGCTGTCATGGAAGACAGTGATGCTCAAGAAGGTGCCAGCCTGGAAAGCACCACTCCCCAGGGGCATGCTTACCTGGAAGGCACCATTTATCCAGGACAAGGTGCTTTCTTCCCTACTCAGAGCACTTCTTTCAGCTCCCCACTTCTGCTGGGCACCAGCTCAGCCAGGGACCACTCCAAGGTCTTGGGCTGGGGATTCACAGTCAGGCAGGCACCGGTGACTGGCTGCAAAGAGCCCCGTGAGCTGCCTGCAGTAAGCTGAGCCAGCACCACCTCTTCCCAATTTTCCTCCTCTCTGCTGCGGCTGGGGGCTGCTGTCCAGCTATGGGCTAGGGGGAGCCTGGCCCCCAACTCCTGCCAAAACGACTCAAAGCCCTATCCTTCTGCAGGCAGGAGGGATGCCCAAACTCTATTTTCCCACTAGATGGCAAACATTGCCTTCAAAACAGCCTTCAGGGGAATTATCTGCCTTCCCTGGGAGAGGAGGCTGAGAAAACTCTTCCTCAGGGCAAAGCCCTGCGGGCGAAGGGCCTGATGCTGCTCGTGAGTGGGACTGGGGGTGGCAGGGACCCCTGGCATGCTCCTCATCTCTTTTTTTCTGTCATTTCTTAATTTTTTTTTTTCCTTTCCCACCTGTCTGGTTTCTCCCTGGACCTGGAAGACCCAGCCCTGTGCTGCTGGGGCTGAGCACCTTGGGGAATGCAGGAGAGGCATCTGCTTAACCCTGGGCAGCACCTTGAATTTCCACAGGCACCAAGTAAAACCCAGAAGCTTTGCTGGGAATTAATTACGCTGTGTTTTGCAACCCAAATGTGTGCTCGTTCCTCCTTGCAAGCCCCCAGGTCCATGGGCCAGTCGTTATGCTGGGTATAAATAAGGGAGGCAGGGATGAAGGCTGTGCAGGTGGATGTGCATGCTTCTTTAAGATCTTCTGCCAGCTCGGATGTATTTCCAGGCTGTGCACGTTTGTTTGAATTCAGCACCAGATTGTCTCATGGTCTCTACATTAACCTCATGCAGAAGTTTTCTGAGTGTTTGCTGCTGGCTTTGGCACGGCTGCAGTATTGCTGTGTGGTTAAACATGATGTGTCATAGCTAATGAAGGAGCTAACTGTGGATGGTAAATGTTTAATACGGACAAATCAAGCCCATTAGACAATGTCGAGAGAGAAGAGTGTCATCTCAGCTGTGTCTGTCCCGTGCAGAGAAGAGGGTCTGTGGAGGGCACAACCCCATCCGCTATGGGATCAGCAGCTCCCAGCACCAGCCAAGGGTGAAGACCCTGCAGTCAGATCTTCCTGCAGACCTCCCAGACCACCGTGTAGGTAGCTTCACCACCAGGTGCTGGGGAAGAAGACAGCCTTTTAAGAGGAGGATTTTGCTTCTGAAACAAAGACCTCTGAGTGGCTAGAGGGGACAGCAGCCATCTCTGGTGCAGAGCTGCAGAACGAGAAGAAGCAAGTCATCCCATTCAAAGCACTCCTTGGAGTCCCTCAGCAGCACTCTTGGCTGTTTAACCACATGCCACCTGCTTTTGTGGCCAACATGGGGCTTGGACAGGAGTACCAGAGATCTCCAATGGCTGGGTTCCCAATGGCAGCCATCCCTAGAACATTAATGAGTGAGGGCAGCAGCTGTATTTCCCCCACAAAGGGCTCGGGAGCCCTGCTCCTGGGAGCATCCTCTGCCCTTGCTGCCTCCAGCGTTTCCTGACCGGGGAAGTGGTTTGGTATCATTTACACTTGGGTGAGAAGAGTCCTTCAAGCGTCCTGACCACTTCCTTCGGGAAGTGATTATTGCCTCTTCCTCCATGAGGGCTGGGAAGTCCCTCTGGGGATTATTTATAGTCAAAGAGAAAAAAGAAAAATGAAAGGAAGAAGGTGACTGGGGAACAGAAACTGAGGGAGCAAGTCTGCAGGGTGTGGCTCAGGGCAGGAAGCCATTGACCCATCGTGACAACCACTGAACCACAGGCAGAGCAGGTAGAAAGCTCTTGTGATCCTCTCCAGCATGGCTGGTCTTCCTACCCACCCTTGTATTGACACGTGCCTGGGGACATGGGATCCAGGCAGAAGCAGTAACATCATGGCTGGCGTGGGTTCTGGTGCATCCCTGTGGCTTGAGGCTTCCTCATCCCTTTGCCAAATTCACAGCCTCCGAAGGCAGAGCAGCAGTTCAACAGACGTAGCTGCATCGCTCTTGAAAGTAGGATTTACAGATCCAGGAGAGTTTGACCCTCACTCCTGACCCGAGAACACCAAGGGATGGACAAGTCCTCTTGCCTGAGGATGTCACGTCTTTTCCTTGGTGCGTGCCTGATTCCAGCTTTCCAGTCCAGGTCTTGGGAGCAGTTCTGGCCCTTCCCTGTAGGCTCAAGGTTCTGGGTTTTTCATCCTGGGTGGTTTTCACCGTGCAAATGCTTCCTACCTCTACATGGCATCTCCAAATGCTGACAGGCTGCCATGGGCAGCAGGCACCCCCTCACCCCCTGACCTTGCTTTTCCCTCCCATCTCAGATGGGCTGGAGCCTGCTTTCATGCTGGTGCTGAGCAGTCCCAAGCTAATCAGCAAGCCAGGGGCTCTGGGGCAAACTGGGAGCCACGTCCCCTCCTGCCTGCAGCAGGGTGACACCCTCCACATCCCTCTCCTGGTGCTGCCAAGTGAAGACATCCTCTAAGCATGAAGCAGCCAATGCTTTGGAAATGCTGGTGAAGCTACTCTGGGTGAGGACCTGCAGCTCTCTCCCTGTGGCCTTTCACAGGGTCTTGGCCATGTCCATGGTGTGGGGCAGCGGTGAGGCAAAGGGGCTGTGCTGGGGCTGTGGGGTGTGCATCCCCTTTGTGCCAGTTCAGACCCTGCAGCAGGGGATGGATGAGAGGCATCAGCAAGCAAGGTAGCTGAGGGGACTGGGGAAATGCTTTTGCTGTGTGCAGAGGTGAGGGGTGAGCATCTCCAGACCCAGCTGACCTTGCTTTCCAGGGGAATAACCCACCATGGCACCCTGAGAATGCCAGCAGAAGCATCATGCAGAAACCAACACCCAAGGCCACACAGCTGTCTCTCTGCTGGGGACAGCTTTCTGGCCCTGGGCAAAGAGGCATGGGACAGCCAGCCTCCACCCTGTTAAACTCTCTTCACCCTCCTTGACTGCACCCAAATTGCCTGTTGGGAATGATGCTTGCCTTTGGGGTCAACTGCCCAGGCTAATTGACCTGGGCCAAAAAACTCCCAGGAGCGATGCTGAGGGTGTTCCAGCACAAGGGGACATTTGCTTCAGCTGCTGTCACCCACGCAGCCCTGACGCCTTGCCATGGACACCACTATGTTTTCAGGGGGCAGTGGGGCAGTCGAGCAGTTCAGGCTCCTGCCAGTAGCGTGGCTGGAGATAACTACTGCGTTCGTTGGGAGGATAAGTGGAAGAAAACACAGTACAATTTCTGTGCCATCATCTCTGGGATGGCAGCCTGCTGTGGCCTAACTGGAAGGTAACCCAGCAGAGAACGAAGCCTCAGAGAGGAGGAAAGACGAAGGAGTCGGTGGTGTTGGTGTGTTAGATCCTGCAGTGAGGTAGCAGGCTCTGCTTCCTGCGGGATTTTAGCTGTGTTGGCTTATTCCTCTTGCATGAGCACATTGGCTCTGCTCCAGCACAAAGTTCTGCAGTCGGTAACCTCTTTCGCTACCCTTTTGCATCATGATCCTTTAAATGCAGCAGTTCCCAAGGTGTGGCCTGAGGATCCATAGCGAAGACCTGGCAGGTGATCGGCAGGCCTGCTGCACCTCTGTAGTGCTTCTGGCTCTGCAGGGCTGGAAACCCCTGAGACACTTCAGAGCTAACCAGGGTCTGGAGCCCAGAGGAAGGGTACCGGTGCCTGAAGGCTCATGCTTTCATTTCCTTCTGAAGACAGTCACTTCGAAGAAAAAATCTGGGAAAGGATCTGCCAGCTTTGCTGGGGCACTGGCTACAAAGGGAAGTGTGAGTTCCCTCTGCAAGGGCTCCAGCACAGCCCACAGCAACCGCTACTGTGATTCCCCCAGTATAATAATCCCTATATTCTTCCTCAAAGCACAGCTGGGATCCAGAAAGTCAGAAAAGACGAAAAAGACCGTTGCATACCAGGAGGCTGGGTACCGAGATGATGGGCAGCAGCAGAAACCCCACGAGGTGCAGGGAGGGGGTGCTGCCCAGCCAGCTATTGGGTTTTGCTCCTCTCACACCAAGGGCAGCCCAACCTCTTGGTGTCTCTAGAATCTGGACTTTGGATGTCACACATCTCTCCTGTGCTCCTCAGCTTTGCCAAGAGCAGCAAGGAGATGGTGCAACCCCCCGTTGCACCTCTGCTTGCTGCCTGTGCCGGGAGGCAGGACGCAGAGTGACAACCTGCCTCTCTGGCCACACAATCCATGCAGCAAAGGACAAATTGCCACTGGTAACATGAGAAGACAGAGGGCACGAATGAGATATGGGGGCTGCAGGTGTCTCTTCAAGGATATGAACCTGCATCATATCGCTGTGAATATTTACGCAAATGCACCCAAGGCTGCATAATCTGCAAAGCGGAGCAGATCGTAGAAAGGGGGATAAAGCTTTGAATTCTCCCTCGGTTGTTTAGGTTTACCTTCACTTTTTTTTTTCCTTGAAGACAGTTACTAGGCTGAGTTTGTGTATCTTGTACAATAAAGATATTAAAAGCCCTTTAATCTGCTGCTGCATAATCAGCAGCTTATTTCACTGCGGAGGCAGCCGGCACTGGTGTGAGATGTTAGCTGTGCACGGCTTGGAGCTGGAACACATCCTTGATTAGCTGGGCAGCATTCACTGTCATGCACTTGCTGCGGGCTGGGCAGGCTGGCCTTGCCCCATCCCTGGCTGTAAACCAGGTGGCTTTCGGTGCCCTCACACGGGTTCAATGGGCCATGTGCAATCTAGTGACAACCAGCCAGGCACCTTAGGAGGGTGAGGGTATCGTTTTTGGGGTGTCAGCAGGGATGAACCCAGGGAACAGCATGAGGGAATATGTCTGGAGCACTGATGTGGGGTCAGCTTTGAACTGATGCAGGCTTACATGCACCAGCATGGGAGGTTAAAAAAGAGCCACAGAACCCACCAAGATGGAGATGTTGGCTTCCTCCCATGCTTGCTGTATGCCGTGCAAGCTCTTTTATGGGGCATGTGTGGAGGTCTCTCATGCTCAGCTCCCTCTGCCTCCTCCAACCACTGCTGATGCTGCAGGAGGTTTGGGAGATGCTTTCTCCTTGCTCTGTGTTTGTGTGAGAAGGGAGTTGGAGGGAGTGAGGCTTGTGGACCCATCCCAGCACATCACAGAATCCCTGAGACAGCGTCTCCAGCAAATACAAGCATTACATGTCCAAAGCAGGGCTCCCCTGGTCTGGAGGAGTGTGGCAGTCTCCTCCTGGGATTTTAGGACAGTAGAGAGGGAAAGAGAGGGCTGAAGCATTTGCCATGGCCAGTGCCAGCACTCAGCACCGTGGCTGGGGTTTTCTGCACACTACAAGGAGCATCAGCACTTGGGCCACAGGGACCATGGGCCATGGGCACCTGTCCAAGCCCCATAGGAACCATGACTCTTACACGTGGTGTCCAAAGACTCAGGCCTCCAAAGAGCTTATGATCTCACCTAAAGAGATTAGGTAGGCAATGGGTGGAAGAGTGGCTCTACCACTTCATTACACGAGGAAGGAGAAAAGGGACAGCGAGTGACATGCACACAACATGGCAGGGCCACAACAGAAGAATGAGCCCATTGTGGCTGCAGAGCAGAGCTCTGCGGGGCAATTCCCCCACAACTGCAGGCACATCTGCCTGATAAACTCTCCAACAGATGCAAGTGGCAATGTGCTCTGCTGAGGCTGCTCCTCTGTTCTGAGATGAGCTGGGGACAAGGGATGTCTTTCTACAAGATGACCACGGACTCTCTTGCTTCTGCAGAAATTGTGTTTGGGATGCAGCAACAGCTGCTGCAAGAGATTTAGGTGGAGGGCAGGCATCTCTCAGAGCAGCCTCTTACTTTGTGCCTATCTCTGAGGCTTGCCATGTTCATTCCACGCATCTCTGTCCCCAGAAATTACAGTTTGTTTAAACTGAATTTAAAAACAACAACAAAAACACAAAATACTTAAAATATGTTGGAGTGACCCTCTAGCAGTTTTTCACTCCACAATCAGCACCAGATGTGGTCCAGGCTGCTCACAAACGCTGTGCCAGACCTGTTCCCCACCAACCTCCCGGGGCAGCCAGGACCTAACTGTTTCTCTGTTGTCAGGAGCTGGAAGGGTCCATCGCAGTGAGCAGAGAATGACACAAGGAGCACACAAAAAGACTACCCAACATCATGTATCATATCCTGAGCCCTAGGCCTCCCTGGATACTCTCAGGCAAAGTCCTCTCCAGTTGTTTTTCTCTGCTGTCAGTTCCTGTGGGTCTCCGGGATGTGCTGGCGCACCCATGCCTGGGAATGGCTCCGTGTGACAGCTAGCCTTGGACTTTGCCTGGCTGAACAAAGACAAGAGGATCAGTGGTGCCTTCCTTCTCCTTCCCGGCGGGTAGCTGCCTTTTTCTACTGGCCAGGATTTTTCAGGGAGTCAGGGACATTGTTTAAGCATTGCTAGGGCAGGGCGGGGAGCCAGGAGTGCTCTTGTTCCCACAGGACGGGAGGTCAAAGGACCAGCATGCTCCCTCCCGGACAGCGCTCACGGCTGCTCCATCTGCAGCCGCTTCCTCAGGATGTGAGAAACACTGGGTAGGTGAAGACCTCCTGGGGATGAAGGGCAGGGAAGGGTCTCTGCTGGTACCACTCATCCCACCCTTGCTTTGGGGTGAGAAGTGGCTGTAGAAAGCAGAACATTTGCAAAGGGCAGCAACGATGGGGTTCAATAGATCTGGGACACTGTGGGGCTGATCATGGGACATTGATGAGAAACACGGGAGCAGGTTAATGATGTTCTCTGGTGATTCAGAGGAGCGGCGGAACAGCTGATGAGAATACATGGATGTGATCAATACTGGGTGAAATTTAGCAGTGCAAAGGGCAGAGGAGACAAGAACAGCAGTGCTGGGTCAGGACAGAAGCTGTATCACTCTGGGTCTCTCTCCAGCTGAGACCACTATTAGATATGCAAGAAAAAGTACAAGAAATAGAACAAACCAGGGTCATCCTTCCCTGCCACCTGCCTCCAGCATCCAGGAGTCACAAGCACAGGAGTTTCCCCAGGTGGAGCTTGTGTGGGACCCATGTGCACGCACCCATGATGGGTGCATCCTTCCAGCACCCTACACTGCAGGTTTCCATGACTTATCTACAGAGGATGCAAAGAGGGCACTCCTGTTTGCTTTAAACTTGCAACTTGATCATTCTGGGGAACGACGCAGCTCATGTCACACCTGGGGATAACATCAGCACTGGAGCAGCTGGGTTGGCCCCGGCAGTGCTGCAGTGGGACATGAGGAGGATGTGTGTAACCAAAGCTGAAGGGTGGTCCTGGGTCAGCCTCCCTGAAGCAGGAGGAAGCTTTAAAAGAGCTTTAGGGTTTCCAGAGGTGGCAATGCACTTCTAAGGGAACCATGGTAGCATTAGGAGAGGGGAACTCAGGGGCTTAGCAGGCTTCAGTATTATATTCCCAGCCTGCAGAGGAGAAGTCCTAACTTCCCAACATCTTCCTTGTGCAGTTCAGGGGCCTTGCTAACACTGCAGCTGTGCTTGGAGCTGCCTGAAGGAAGGATCTGGCTGCTTTTTCTTTTTCCATCTCTCTAAGTGCTATTCTGAGGACTCTCCCCTCCATTTCCTATAAAAAAAGAATCCACAAGCAAGTCCTTCTTTGGCAGGGCTTGGAGCCAGCCTTCCTTATCAGACACAGAAGAGCCAGCCAGGGACTTTCCAGCCTTTGCTGCTGTGCCCTGGTAGGAATACTACCCTGGTACATCTTATTTGCTTCAGAGACTTCCCCAGCTCCCCTGCCCTGTGCTTCCTTTGCACTTTTGGCAGCTCTGCCCCCGCAGACTCCAGCTTTACTCTCTTTGATGACTTTTTCCTGGCCCCAGTCATCCTCTGCCTGGAAATCCTTGGATGGAAGTATCCCACAGGAAGGCTGGGAAGGAAGAAGCTGCCTCTGGGGCAGCACAGGCTCCTCTGCCCCATGGGGAAGCCCCCAAGGACCCAGGAACTATGGCCTCCTCCAGCTCCCTTTGCAAGCGGCTAAGAAAAAGGCTGGCTCACTTGGGAGTTTCTAGGTTCAGCACTTTGCCTGTACTGTCCTCAAGGGCCTGCACAAGTGTGGCACAGAGATGTAGACTCTCTTTGCACCAGAGCTGCACCCAGCCTCGATCTCCTGGCTTTCAGAGAAAGCCCTTCTTAGCAGATCCATATAAAATCATTGCATTACTACCTGCCCTCCATCTTTTGACGTAGTATCTGGGACAGGAGAGCAGCTTTACTGGAAGAGAGGAAACAAAACTGAGCAGATTGGGACCCAGCAGACTGGAAAACACTGACCCAGAAGGCCTGTGTGAGTGCAATCAGAAATACCCGACAAAGGATGAGTTCCAGACCAGGAGGAATTCCTTCTTGGACTGAGCTGAAGGGGTTCTGGGAGCAAAGAGAGCAATGAACCTCCTGAAGCCCAGCCAGAGCCTCTGTAGAAAAGCACCGCAGGGTCACATTTGCTGGGGTTAATGCCCTGCTGGGAGAAGCCATTCTCTCCCTGAATTTGCCTGCATGCAGTACAAGAAAGGCTGTACAGCCTCAAAACTGATGGTGCAAAGGAGGCAGAGCCCCTCCGGACAGCTGGGAGCTTCTGCTCCTCACAGGCTTGTCCCGACTGCCGGCACAGCCTGTGATGAATGGCCCTGGCGTGCTCTGGCACGCCACAGCCCCCCCAGCATTTGCTTTGGACAGTTGCAGCACAAGAAAGACAAATGAGATCCAGAGAAACCCAACCTGCTCTTGGCACCCTCCGTCTCCGTTTACATGTCTGTTTTCTCCTCTGAGGCCATGTATCTCCTTTGTTTAGGAGTGTGTCTGGCTTCTGATCCTGTTCCAGATGTTTTCTGCTCAAGCTTTTCCTTGTTCTGTTAAAGCACAAGCACTTTAGGGCCCATTTTGGTTAAAGCTCCCTTGTCTCAGATGCTGCAGACCTTTTGCCAGCCTGAAACCACAGCCCCAGTTCAGTACTACCCGGGGGCCAGGCAGTGTGCATCTCCTGCCAGCCACACTCTCACAGCATCCTCCCACTCAAAAATCCTCAAAACCTCGCAAGGGTGAGGATAAACCACCTGGTAGAAAGGTCTACAGCTCTCTGAGCTCTCCAGAGAAAGGACCCCTCGAGGGCTTCCCCCTCCCTGACACACCCTGAGCCCTGCCCCTGCTCCAAGCCCGGGATGAGCATCAGGATCTTGGCGATACACCCAGCTGCTCCGCCGGAGTGTGTGGCACCACGGCAGCTCTGCAGGGAACCCAGCCCTGCGAGGACAGGTGGTCTGGGAAGCGTTTGGCAAGATGGGAACAGCGTGTCCTGCCAGCTAGCTCTCCAGCTTCAAACCAGCCTTTATTTATCTCGAACCAAGGCTCCACAGCTGCTTTCAAAAGGCTTTTGATGCTACACTCTTTGGCTTCACATTTGCCCTGAAGTGCTCTTTTCTCTTCTCTTTTTGGGCTGCTTTCTTTTTTTTTCTCAAACCCAAACTCCAATTATGCTGGCAAAACAGAGCCAAGGCTGCCAAGGCCCTTGCCGGGAGCACACTAGCATGTGGCCCAGATGGTGACAGCAAGGACGTTGCCTTTCACCACTATTAGCATCTGCACAGCCTGCTCCAATTCAAAGGGGGTTTGTGGATGCCACACAAGACCTGCATCCTTCAGCCCAGCTCACCAAGCTCTCCCCGCACTCCCAAGGCACTTTGGTCGCACGGCACTAGGTCAGTTCCTGGCTTTGGACCTGGGGACAAGGGTTTCTTGTGGCCATGGGCAGGCTCATATCAACACCCAACTAATGAGTGGGGACTCCAGAGCGTGACTCCATCCTCCCACGGTCACCTTCTAGAGAGATTCCCAAGGTCATGGTCCCCGTGACTTCGTGCAGCCCTCAGAAGAATAGCATAGGGCAGGGGAAGCAGACCTCACCAACTAGGAACCTCGTTGGCCAGAATAACGGGGGGAAAGAAGGATTAGGAAGGACTGCCCTAGGTCACTTAATCAGTGCTGTTTTGAGCCAGGGCCAGCTCTACTTACAGTTTTCTGACAAGCACTTGTCTAACCGTAAAAGTTTCCAGCAGTGGAGATGCAGCATTTCTTCAACTACCTCTTCCTGCTACATGGGATTTCCCCCTAAAGTCTGACCTCTGGGACCCCTGTGGTTTCTTGACCTATCAGAAGTAAACTCAGAGAGTACTTTTTTCACTTTCTCTTTGCAGCATCCCTCTGCACACATGGAGACCATCTTATCCATTCCTGGAAGCAGGGTAAACTCAAACTCCTTCAGCCTGCCCTTGGAGGCCAGGTCATCCAGACCTCTGGCCAAACTCACTGCTGTCCCCCAAAACCCTCCCAAGTGGGTGCACACCTTTCCAGAGCCCACTTGTCCCTTCTGGGACCACTTCTTCCACCAAGATTGTCTTAAATAGCTCCTGCACTACAGAATCACTCAGGAATGAAACAAAAGTCCTCATGGAATGTAGCTCAGAGACAAATTCAAACAGTTGTCACTGCTAGGGGGGAAGGGGACAGCGCCTGGATGGGGTGGCAGCAAGTTGCAGGATGTGTACCCCCTTGTCCTCATCCCAATGGGTGCAACACGGCCCCTGTTTCTCCCGTTACCTCCGCACCAGCTGGCAAGTTGGGCTGCAGATCTGAGCACTTCTTGGTATGAGGCTGACTCACGAATGGCTCTTTCTGGTGATTTTTTGCTTTAGTCTGCAGTTTTAAACACCGCTTCTACAGCACACGAGCATGCCAGGAGATGCTGATTTTTGCAACGAGCCACCTGCATTGGGGTTGCTAGCAGCAGGGCTGGCGAGCAGTTTTTGGCTTGAAACCAGGCTGAAGCGGAGAGAGCTTCCCTCCTACCATCCCCTGCCATGCTGCAAAGTATCTCCTGCTCCTCGTGTCTGTGCTGAGAAATGGGGCAATGCAACCCAGGCAGAGCAGAGCCTCTCCACCCCAAGAGACAAGTGCAGAGCCGAGCGCCAGCATCTCCAGGACCAGCTGCCCTCCCCAAGCCAACCGGTTCCCACGGGCTCGGCAAAGAGCCATCACACAGCACAGGCACAGCCTTCGGAAACCGCAAGGATCGACGCAGTGGACTTCAGCCCTGCTTTCTCCCCAGATAGGCAGTGAAACCCACAGCCCTGCAGGCTCCAGCACCGGGAATTCCCTGGGGTATCTGGCCTTGGCAGGGGCAGAGGAAGATGCTGGGAGCATTGCGCAGTGGCTGGGAAACGAAACCAAGCACTGTGAGAAGAGAGCAAATCTGTAGCTCTAGCATATCCAGGTCACTTCTGCTTTTGTTCTTTGCAATACAGCGGCTGCCATCCGTCACTGTAAATGCTGTCTAGTGCCTTTCCAAAAGCTGCATCAACTAAATAAAAGGTGGGAAACTACAATTTGCAGGGTCTTTCAAGGAAAGCATTTGATTTCTTCACCAAAGACCACCTCAGTAGCTCACAAGACTCCTGATAATAAATGCTTCTTTTCTGGAGCATCATCCCCTCAGGGACCGTAGAAAGTCATGGCTTGATAATTTAAACAAGATTGAAGAATGTGCATGTAAACACAGTTGTGTGCTTGCAATGCGGGGACAGGCAGTGCACAGCGCAGCAGAGGAGACGTTTTCCCAGCCAAAACATCTGCAAGAAAGAAAATTTTGCTTTCTATGGGAAAGTGGAGAAGAGTGAGATGTGTTTGTGGAGGAGGCAGACCAAGGGATGCAGAGAGGGAACCTCCCAAGCCGAGCAGCCGTACCACACCTGGCACATCTGCAGTGACACCACGCAGCTACCAAATCCCTCTGGACAGGCATAGAATAGCCACCAGTGGGGCAGAATTGTCCAAGGAAACTGGACGGAAACTGGGCAGCGTGGGGCCAAAGAGACAGAGGGGAAGGGAGACCCCAGGTTAGAGGTTTGCACTTGACAGAGCTAAACAAGGGTCACAGGAGGAGCCTCTGAGGCTGCCTTACTGCTAGTGATCTTCTGGCTCTCCCTTTCCACCCTGGATAAGGAAAGATTTTTCACACTTACGGGTTTAATGCATCCCAGCCAGCCTCAGGCTGCACATCAATTTCCTAAATTCATGAGATGCTCAAAAATCTTCTCTTCTTCGCTGCTGTCCTTGCCTGGTTCTTGGACAGCCCATGGCTGTTTCTCCCAAGCAGAGGTAAGGGAGCTCCCAGACCTTCACTGATCCCCTCCAAGCCCCATCCCCATAGTCTGAGCCAGGTGGTGCCACCTCACCTCAATCTCCTACAGACCCAGCTCTGTTATGCCGTGCAGCCATGCCACTTTGCTGGGATTGCAGAGAAACAGAGAAAAGGAGGGAGGGCAGGTTTCCCCCCAGCCTCCTGGCCAGGGGACACATGACGGGGAGCAGAGAAAACCTTACCTAGAGGCACAGCTAAGCAGGAAAACAGGAGGGAGACGTGGGGAGTGCCACAGAAATGGCACTAAGCCTCCCGTCACTGCCTACCTGTTCACTGGGAGGGATGGGTAACGGGGAAGGTACTTTCCAGAGACCTTTGGCAGCAGGACAAGTCTCCTATTTGCTTGCCCTCCTGCTCTTCTCTTTAATCTCCAGTTTTTACTGCTACTGTGCATAAAGAGAAGATGAGTGCATCTGAGGGCAGAAAGGATGGATCCCCACTCCCTTTCCAAAGGGTGCTTTGAACTCTGGGGTCTGGGCAAGGGTGCTCCCGGTTCGTGGCTGAGCCAGCACTACAATGGGCTGTGGTACCTGCAACGTGTGGAAGCAGAAAGCTGAGCCCTGCGTGGGCACAAGGGTCCCCGTATCAGACAACTTCTGGGCTCAGTTTGACGCCAGGGACCTGGGCTAGGAAAAGCACCCTGGTCTCATGCTCCAGTCCTGGGGATTAGACCCAAAAAGCTGGACCAGGGAGGTGCAGGCTGGGCGATACCACCAGGAAGAGTCCAGCTGCAGGAGGAGAGTGGCAGGGATGGCACCAGTTCCTGGTTGGAGCCCCACAGCCTGGCCAAGGCTGCTGGCATCTTCCCACAGGACAAATCTCAGCAGAAGGTGTCTGGACAAGCAGCGCCGGTGATGACATGCTGGGAATGAGAGGGGAGCAAGCAAGGGCCTAAGGAAAAGAGATGCCAGGCCTGGATGCTCTCCATCACCCACACACATTACTGTTCAGGCAAGAGCAAACAGCACAACGGGATGAGACAAAAGGGGCTTTTCCTCACCTGGCTTCCCACCCTTCCCAACTGTCCACATGCCCCGTCTCCTCACAAAAACCCAGGTGGGTCCCTGGGTCCCTGAGCCCCTGCCAGCCGGGTCTAGCACTGGTGCTAAGGGAGCTGTGCCCATGGGGAGCAGCCCCTTGCCTTGGCACCAAGCAGAGGAGACCACCAGCATGGGGGACAACGAACCCTGGCACTGGTAAAAATTCCCAGGGCATGTACAGAGGGAGAGTGCTGCCAGTTCTTCCCCAGATGCTCCAAGAGCAATATGTGCAACACATGAGGGATGCTGGTGACAGAAAAGCTCCTGTACACTACCTCTTTGTAGGCAAGGGACAACACCAGTTCTAGTAAAGCCCCTGGAATGGGTATTATGGCACCAAGTGAGACCTGCATAGCATTTCCCTTTGGTGCCTGCTCTCGCTGCGGAGAAGCGGTTTTGCTATGGACCTTCAATCCTACCTCCTGCCTGGGACTGCCCATGCTAGGCCTGACCCTGAGATCACAGCAGGTTGTGCCTGCTGTGTCTAGTCCCCTCGAACGCAGCCTGGGAAGCATCTGAGACAGCTTTCACTGTGCCTGGGAGAGACGGGAGTGCTCTCATGATCCTGGCTATGGGACCTGGCAGCCAGAGAACAACCCAAAGGATGCTCAGTTTGCTTGCATAGATGCAGCCTTGTCTTTCTTTCCAGGACTTGTGCACAATCACCAAGAGAGCAGCTGTTTTGTCAGCTCCCTGGGAAAGCTTTTCACTTGTAACCTCTTGTTACTCCACAACATGTGAAATAGAGGGCTAAGGCATGGCACCTTTAGGACTGCAGGTGATTTTCAACTGATGGTCCAGTACGTCTCATACCAAAGTGATCCCTGCACATGGCCTCAGGCCTACTGAGACCATGTCTGCATCGTACTACAATGGGTCCTGGTCCTGCCCCACCAGCCCCTGAGGATGCAGTGAGGGTAGGCAAAGAGCAGGAGAAACATGGTTAGGGAGGGAGAAACAAGAGGATGTTGAACATTTTTTACTGAAATTAGCTCTTGGCTGGGACTTGAGGTTTTTTTTGACCTGGCAGTGACTTATCTGCTTTCTCTATGTAAAGTGTCTCCTTTCCTCTAAAAAGATTGTTGACATTTTGTATCAGAAAATCTCACTCCATAGTTTACAAAGTACTGACTGTTGCTGGTTTTTGACAGGTTTCCAAAAGTTGGGCTCTGGAGTAGGGACAGCTGCTGCAGGGCTGGAGGAGGGACAGGCAGCCAGGACCATGTACCTGGCCCAGGACAGCATGTCCTCCTGTCCTTCACCAAGGTGTAAGGCTCACCGCTCCTTTGAGAGCCATGAAAGACAAGGACATGGCAGGGATCTGTGATGAACATCTGCATTGCTCCGAGGAGGGCGTGTTCACTGCTCCCAGAAGAGATGGAAGCCATGGGCTTTGCAGCCAGACTCTTACAGGTAGCTTGGCCAAGCAGTGCCGCAGACCCTGATGGAAGTAGATGAACCTGCTTCCAGCATCCAAGAGACGGGTGCAAGCCCCTTCTCTCCCAGCTTTCCAAGGAACTAGGCCAGGACACCATGCTCTCTGTCAGGTCAGCCTCTGGCCAACGATGAACCTGACACACCCCAGTCTGAGCCCCTCCTGCAGCCCCTGTCCTGCACAGGGACCTGCACCAGCTGCAGCAGCTCAGCCCCCATGCAGACCCATGTCGAGCATCCTCCTCCTCCTCCCCAGCCGTGGCCCCTCACAGGTCACCGAGCGAGCAGCAGGAAGGCTTCTGCCCAAGCAAGCACCCATTATCCTCCTTTCCCACTCACGTTGTTTGTCTTGGCTTCTCTTCCCATACCAGCCTTCCTCCTCTGCCTCTTCCTCGTCGGGATTGTATTGCTGGGGCTGTCGCTATAGGTAATGAGCTGGAACAGAGCTGGTGCTCTGGGAAAGTCATGCCAAGAGACAGCCAAGCCCAGGGCATTGCATGTGCACAGATACTAGGGAGGAGGACCCTGGAGTGGGGAACACCTGAAAAAGAAAACCCCAGCCACCAACCAAGAAAGCCAGAAGACCAGGGGAGGAAAAAGGCCAGGGCTAAGCTTGCATTCAACAGGTCTTAACAAAAGCCATCAAGTGCCTGGACATCCCCTGGCTTGGACAGCCCAACCGCTGCACCACCATGGATGCTGTTCCCTGGAGGGGCTGGTGGCCACGTCCCCCCTGCCTTCAGTAACAGCCCCTGGGCTGTCGCATTCCCAGCCTATGCCCAGGCTTGCTGGCTGGCATGAAAACCCTGCCAGGGACCACGTCAAGAGTTTAACGATGTAGATAGTCACGTATGACACCGTGGTCTTTAGGAGGAGAGCATGGTGCCTGGCTATTGGCCACGCAAATCCCACTTGTGCACGTTCAGCCCATGCTTCGGCTGAACGGAGCAGCTTTGTTCAAACATCGCATGCCAGAGCAAAAGGGCAGTTCCCAAGGGGACATTAAGGCTGCTTTGGGGCAGCAAGACTGTAGTTCCAGTGCACAGACCCAGGAGACCCAAGGCTTAGGAAGAAAATTACCAGGGACTTCCAGTTCATCGGGGATAAGGGGCAGGAGCTGGTGGGCTGCCCTCCGTGCCTTGTCCATGGATGTGGCCAGGAGCAGGTATCTTCACCTCTGTCTATTTGCCCAAAAGCTCTTTCTCCTTGCCTGCACCCCAGCTGCTAGCGAGCATTGAACTGCCAGGGCCATCGGCAGACCCAATCAGCCATGCTGTGCTGCCGTTTCCCTTCACCGCAGGGACAAAGCTTCTGTTACTGCAGCTCATCCACCGTGTCCGCACTCCAGCAAGAGCTGAAAGCCGGGGAGCTCCAACCTGGCAGTCGTGCCAGTGAAACTGAAGCAGTTTGGGCTGAATGGTGCAATACTGGCTGCTCCCTCCCACCCCATCTCTGCAATGCAATCCCCTGGGGACCCGATCCGCCAGCCTGGCCGAGCAGTGCTGAGTGGGGCACCTGCCTCGCCATGGTGCTGAGAGACTCCCAGGACAGCCCTGCAGCCCAGCTGCTGTCAAAAGTGTCCTTCACCCCTATGAAAGCCACTTTGTCCCCCCTTGCACTCCAGCGCAGTCCCCTTGCTGCTGCAGCATCGCAGGCAGCACTGGCTGCACACCCCACGGTCTGCGCTGGCCTCTGGGCTCAAACACGAGGCAGGAGAAGCACCCACTGCGTTCTCTTTTTATTTAACAAAATCACAGCACAATAAAAAAGAGAGAAAAGAAGCAACTTACACCCGTAATTGTTGCATCAAACAGATCTAGCAGCAAATACCTGAGCACAGTGTGAGCGCATCCCTGCCCAGACAGGAGGACGGAGTAGGATTTGAACATGATGGGACAGGCTCGGGAACCGAGAAGGGGGGCAATGTCCCTGAGGAGAGCAGGGGCTGAGAGCAACATTGCTGCCCAACCTCCTGCCACATTACTGGCTCTGTTTCTACCCATGCAAGAAAGGGCAGGAGGGGAAATTGTGCAGGGAAGTCGGGGTGTGGGAGAGGAACCACACTGACCACACTCTGCCTGAGGGCATCTAGGTTGTGTTCAGCGAGGGAGCAGCACAACCAGTGCCATGGCCAGTGCGAAACATCTCCATCCGTCCCCTCCATCCCTACACTGTCCCATCCTGGCAGCTCTTCCCAGGGATGCAGAAGGACTCAGGCTTGGGGCTGACAGTGGGAACCAAAGGGATCAGATTGGTGCTGGAGGTCACAGCTGCTGCGCTGAAGGGAAGGTTGAGACCCCCCAAACTCGTCTTGCAGAACAGTCTGTCAAACAGCTTCCAGGCTGTGAAGGTGGCAGAGTCTCTGGTCCAGCATCCCCTGGTTCAGTCTGAGACAGGTTGCTGGGTCACACCGGAGACAGAGGGAAGAAGAGAGAGCAGGCAGGGCTGTGCCCAGCCCCGAGTACTGGCACAAGTCTTGAAGAGGGTCGGCCCTGAGGCTGAAGGTGGAAGCAGGTTGGCTCCGTTAGCTTCAGATTCACAGCTGGGAGCTGGCCCAATCCAGGTGCTGGAGCTGGCCACGGATTTCTTGAGAGGCTACTTGCCCTGGGATTTAGCCTGTGGAAGTAAAAAACCCAGTTGTGATGAGTGTGATCCTTGGGGCAGGAGCATCCCCAGGGTCCCTTCCCCATGGTCAGGGTGGTCGCTAAGGGGGTTAGGTCCCCTAGCCAAGCCATGGTGGCAAAGCAGGGACCTGTCAGGGCTTGTAAAGCACCATCGGAAGCCTTCCCTGTGAAGATGCACAAGCTGCAAACTCCAAGCTTGCAGGGTAGAAGTGGGAGGGGGTTTGCTCCTGGTGCCATTTGCTGTGGCACCCACTGGGCTAAAACCAGGGTGGCACTGGGTGGGCAACAGCCCCAGGGCTGGAAGAGGAATTGCAGAGGAGCCAGACTAGTCCCAGCTGGAGGGATGGAGACAGATAAAATATCCATGCCTCAGCAGAGCATGTCCCAGCTCTTCCCAGCAGCCCTGTCACACTGGGAAAAGCCTTTTTGGTGGTGGATAAACCCACGTCCAGGCTGACTCTATTCCTGGCTGAGAACAGGGACGGCTCTTACCCTCCTGGCAAAGCTGGCATCCAGCTTCTCTTGGAGGCGAACAACCCACAGGGCTTGGAGCGGTGCACAGAGGCGCTTGCCCTTTGTGGTGATGAACCTACCAGGTCCATGTGGAAAAAAAAACGAGATGAAGTGAGCAGGACACCCCTGGAATGCTTAAGCACAGCTCAAGCTCTCACCCACTGCCTCCCTCAGTGCCCTCCTCCATCTCTACCTTGGGATGACTTCTTTTTTCCCAGCTTTTCCCCTCCTGGCAGGTCCTGCTCTGATTGAGCCTCTGATCTTCAGGGTCTCTTCCATAACTCTCCCTATTCCTTCACCCTCAAGCTGAGCTCAGCGTCCCTCCTCCACCTTGCTGTCCCTCCCTCCCTGCCTCCCCGCGGGGTCCATCTCTTGGCCATCACCAGCTCTTGTCCCTCAGCCACCACCACCCTGGGACTCTTACACAGCAGCCGGGATGTCGCAGCCATCCTGCACCAGCTGGAGCCGATAATCCTGCACTATCCACCGCGGGATGGGCGTTTCACTCGTCCGCAGGCAGCAGTCAAGGACGTTGTTCCCGCTGTGCACTGGAGAAGGAACACACCATGCAGGCTGAGGTTGCTCTCTCTGGGTCCAGCACCTTCACCCAGCCTCCACAGAGGGTGCGGGTGCTGCGGGTAAGCCCCGATGGAGCAGGGCAGGGTGGTTTCCCCACAGCGATGTGCTTGCACACTGCCCCAGGTGCACATGCAGGCAGGAGATTTATTGCCCCCACATCCCAGTGCCAGGAGCCCTTTGCCTCCTTTTGACAGAAAGCAAAGGAGGCAAGAAGCAGCAGGTTGGCGGAGGGCAGCTCTTCTGTACGCCTGGGTCCCTCCTGCCCCCCCGGGACCAGTGCTGTCCGGCAAGCAGGGCAGGATGGGGGTCCCCACTCCACTTCAGGATGCTGTGATGCTGAAGATGCCCATTCCCAAGGCCCTAGGTATGGCTTCATCTGTATTTGCTGAAGCAATCGTAGGTTTTGCAGCTACTCCATCACCAGCCCATCCCACACCGATCAGTCCCATGACAGCTGAGGGACACAGCTGTCTGTCCTTCACTGCGGACTAGGGGACCTCGGTCACCCTCCAAGCAAATGCTCTATTCACTCCTGATGACCGTCAATGCTGGCGGTGCCCAAGCATGCCAGTAATCCAAGGCAGCAAGGTGTGGTGCAACGCCCTAAGGTGTCTGAGGACCTGGTGTCACCCACCCATGCAGCTGTGACCTGTGCAAAGCCATGTCCAACACCAGCAGCCCCTCGAACACAGGCTCTACCCTAACGCACTCTACCCTCCCACTCCCAGCCCTGCCGCTTGCCCCCAGGCTGTTCCACACCAAAGGGTACCAGGGATGCTCGCCTGGTGTTCTGGGGAGAATGGGACCAAAGCGATCCCAGCCCAGTGCGCACAAACTGGGCTGGGGCACTGGGAGGCAAGATTGCTCCACGGCCTTTCCCAAGTGCAGCTTTCCAGCCCCACTGCCCTGCAGACTCCTGCCTGGACGATAGGCAGGGCAGAGTCCCTCTGGGACAGATTACAAGCAGAGGATGCGGGAGGGCTGTGACCAAGCCCCAGCTGAGTCCCTTTAAAAGTCTGCTGGAAATGCAAAAGGAAGCAAGAAACTGGATCATCTCCCTTCCGCAAGAAAGGCAGCCCAAGAGGTCCCTCTTACCAGCCAGGATACATCCCAGCACCAGGAGACTGAGGCAGAGGAGATGCAGCCGCTGCATTTTGCTGCTGAGTCTGGCAGGGGAGGGGCTGGAGGCCACAACGCTCCGGGCGGCAGATGTGAGCTCCGCACAGCTTCCCTGTGCTGTGCTGCTGGTGCTCTCCACTGCCTATTTATGCTTCCAGCCCGTGGCTTTCACTTTCTTGGAGAAGAGGAGTGGGAAGTTGCAGCAAGTCTTGCCACAGGCTGGATTTTAATCTCTGGGCAGTTCCCGTATATCCCGGCTGCTTTCCCTGCAGCCAGCTGCTCTGCGGTCCCAGAGCCAAACACCCTCCTCCTGCTCTTTCCACTGCCAACACCTGCCCCACAGGGGCTGCTGGTCAGGGCCAGAGCAGCACTGGGGTCCCTTCACCCTTCAAAAGCACCCTGGGGCCCTGGGCAAGCACATGGGGGGGTCTCATCCCGTACATTTCCCAGTCCCTCCTCCCAGACATCTCTAGGATGTTCCCATTAGCTGTCACATCAGCTCAACCCACCCATGCTGGAAGGGAGAACTTGCCTCAACCCCATTTTGGGGGTATATATCGGTAGTGGGGTGATGCCCGGCTCCCTCTGTGCCCCCCTATCTGGTTGCAAGAGCCTGGCTGGCTCCCCCTGCCCTCCCCAGTGCCTGCGTGGGGGGAGCATCCAAAGCCAGTGGATGGAGGGGAGCCCCATCAGCATGCTCTGCTCTGGGGCTGCAAGCTCACATGCCACAAGACAACCTGGTTTCCAGGTGTCCTAGCAAATGGGATCATGGCCAAAAGCAGCTACAGATCTTCCTGGAAACAGGTTTTCTCAGTACAAGAGTAGAAATCACACATGGAGACTGTCTGCACAGACCAGGGTGCCAGCAGCTGTGTGGGCACTGCAGGGAGTGAAGACCAGTGATCCTGCTGCAAACCTTCACAGGAGCACAGGGACAGGGGCTGCTCCTCCTTGGGACAGTGACTTACCACTGGGCCATGGTGTCCCTTAATCAAGCTGCTTCAGCCCTGATGTGCCCCGTGTGGGATGCTGAGAGCAGTGGGGTTGCGCAGCCTCAGGAAGAGCGGTGAAGGGGGTCTCACTGCTGCCAGCAGCTGCCTTGTAGGGGTTTGCAGAGATGCCGGAGCCAGGCTCCTCTTGGAGGGGCCCAGGAACAGGATGAGAGGCAACCGTACCAGTTGCACCCAGGGGAATTCCCATTGATAGTAGGAAAAATATTCCCACACAGGTGTGAGCAAATCCTGGAGCAGGATTTCCATACCTCAACTCTCTCCCTTGCCCCAGCCTCAGCCTGTCCTGGTGCCTCAGTGGAAAGCTGGGACAAATATCTACCTGGGGACAAGACACAGGGCTGGGACCAGGGAACCTTAGTGGGTCCTTCTGCTCCTCTCAGCAGTAGGAGATAGTGAGATCTGCCCTTTCCCTGCTCCACGGTAAGGAGCAAGAGGAGACTCCAGCTGTGCCGCCAACCAAGGTGCTCCATCCCTTCATGGGCACTGGCACCAGCATCACACGTGGGGTGGTGTGCTCCATCAGGAGCCACTCCTGTGCCCCGGCAAGCCAGCGCTGTGCCGAAGGGATTAGACAGGGCACCGGATGTGGAACACAAACAGGATGTGCCAGCTTAACTTCACTCAGCACCTGCCACCTTCTAGTACTTACAAGCTATTGAAATCTTGGCTGGCAGGAGAATTTGGGTAGCAGAGGATTAGTATCTGTCATCAGCCCTAGCCTCCCTTCAGGTTTGGGGGTGCAGGCTGGTTCTGGGAGCTGGTCTCCACTTGTTCTCCCCAGGATGCTGCCAGAGATGGCACAGCAGGGAGGATGACAGCTCCTGGCTACTGGTGGCCAGAGCTCTAGGAGCAATGGTTCCCAACCCAGAGCTGGCTCCTCCCAGGAGGCTAGACTGACAGTGCGAAACCCCCTGCGAAGAGGGGGACCAAAAAGCAGAGCCCTGACTCACTGGTGAGGGATGCTGGGGATGCTGCCCTGGGGCAAACCCTCACTTTCTTGCATGTTTCGGGGAATTTGGCAGCTGCCAAGGACTGGCAAGGAGTGCTGAGGGGTGCTGGGGGTCCCATCCTGTGGAACCCCCCTCCAGGCACTGCTGGGGTCCTGATCCCCACAGCAAGTGGTGTGGTCCCCTGCCACTTGCCTGGCACAAGGGGCTCCCACCCACTGCTGGCTCCCACTTGGCCACACACTGAGAGCAAGCGCGTCCGGTGTTGAGAATGCATCCTTCTGAGGGCAAACCACTTAATCGCCTCTGGCTGCAGGGGACCCCCTTCCCTTGTGCTGCCGGCGGTTCCTGTGGACACAGAGGCAGGAAAGCGACGCTCTGCCTCCTCCCAGCCGCTGTCTGGGTGCCAAGTGGGTGAAAGCACAGCCGCTCCAGTCGTCTCTGTTCCACAGGAGGGGCACCGGAGAGTGAGAAAAGGGGCTTTCCACTCGTGTTGTGAAAGGGGAATGTGGTGGGTTTCCCCCCCCTCCCCCCGCCCTCTCAACTGGGGTCAGTGGGATTTCTAAGAAGAGAGTGGTCATCTCTGAAGTGCGTCCCTGGGACATGTGGGAAGGCGACCCTCATCCCCCTCGCAGGGCTGACCCTTGGGGACCAGATGAGACGGTGCAGATAAGGAAAAGGGTATGTTTTGGGGTCTGTGCTCCTCAGAGGCGCACACAGGCAAGGAATGCGGAGGGAACCAGTGCGATGTGGGAAGAGGGAAGAGCATTGCATGCACGGACTCATTTAAGCCTCTTCCAGAGTAATTTGGGAGCACTGGAGTTCCAGCCCCAAGGCAACGCAAAGCATCCCTGAGCACTCACCCCTGCAGAAGCCTCGATAATGCAGTTGTTAATTAAAGTGGAAATGAGGGGCGGGGAGTGGGGATCCTCATGGGAAATCCAACCTATCAAAACGTAAATGGGCCATGTGAGCATCACCTCCATCCCTGGGGTCTCCTCATGGAGCACCAGCCATGCTGCCACCCTCCCAGAGACCTGCTGGCTGTGGGAGCCCATGGAGCGGCTGCTCCCGGATGGGCTCATGGGCTCCACCGTGCTCTCTGGGATGACTTACGGTGCTCTGCTTTCTACCTCGACGTTACGGAGCTGGAAAGGGCAAAGGGGGAATTTCAGCAAATTCCAGGCACAGCCAGTCCCTGGGGCAGGATCTGGCCTGGCTGCATTCACCTCATTGGGAAATACTGGGCAGATGTTGCAGCTGTTTCTACTTCCCTTGCAACTCCCAGCACGAGGGAGCATCCTGCACTGCTCCCATTGTGGCCCCAGTCCCAGTGCAGAACACGGACTGGGGCCACCACCAGCCCATGGGGTTTGGGGACCCACTGGATCTGGTCTAGCTGAGGGAACCTGGTCAATCTGATTTAAATGGAGCTATGGAAAAGAAAGAAGCAAGCCATGACTTTGCCAGAGGGAGCAAAGACGGTCCTGAGGGTCTGGCTAAGAGGGATGCAGAAGGTGCCAATTCCCGCTCTGTTAGAGCCCATCTGTCCCTAACACTCGTTGCCTCCAGTGCCACAGATACTGAGCTCACTGAGGGCCATGGGCAGCAGGGCCAAGACCTTTCAGCTGGGTCCTGCTTGACGTCCTAAGGTGGGCACGCATCTCCCTAGGTCCCCAGAACACATGTCTCCCTCGGCATCATCTTTGGGCTGCGCCATCTCCCAGCTCCTGCAAACGTCCTCAGGCATGCAGTGATGGCACCGAGACAGCAGAGGCCAGGTGGAGTGCCCTCAGCCCTGGCTCCCTGCTGTCACTGCCTGTCCTCCTCTCTGCAACCTCTCCAGGGGTTTCAGGAGGGGATGGCTGGGGAACAGTTCAGAGATCCATGCAAAAAGCAGCCCATCAGCCGTTTCCTTGTCACCTTCACATGGCTCGTCAGGAAGGATGCCCGGTGAGGTTGCATACCAAACTCACCTGTGGACAGACCTAAAAGCACACGGAGTGGACCAAAACCCTTGGAGGCCGCTCTTTTTCATTGCTCTGTTGACTCTTTGACATTGGGCAGAGGAAGCTGAGGGGTTCTTGGTCTGGTGCAGCTCTAGGACACAGCTCATGGTGGCTCCACTGCAGGACAACCTCAGTGGAGAGCAGATACTTTTCCACCGCCCCAGCTGCAGCCCAGGAGCAGGTCTGCAATCTCCAGCGGGATGGGAGGGAATCAGAGGGACTTGGGGGTCTGGGGAAGTGGAAGGAGAACTGACAGCGTGAGCACTCCCCAAAGCTGAGGAGCTCCAGCCAGGACAACAGAGGACGGGGGAAGGAAGGCACTTGGGAGCTACATGTAGGACAAGAAAGGGGCTGAGTGGAGGCTTTGGGCTGGGCGCAGGACAGGTGCCAAGGGATGGCCATGACTGGGAAAATACCTTGGAGCAGGAAAAGTGGGAGTCCCGCTTCCCCACCTTTTCTCTGCTCTCAAAACCACGGCAGAACCCTGGGGGGTCGTGTGGGTGGGGACAGCACCAAAAAAACACCTGGAAGCTTCAGTTGGAAATCACAGCCTCTCTAGCACCCAGGTGGCCCTGGAAATAGCCGTTGGCACCCACAGGGCTGCTGCAGCTTAGCTGGCTTCCGTTTGTCAGGAACGGCGCGGGATGGCAGGACGGACCAGGCACGCGTGCCTCCAGGTGAACCTTGCTGGAGCTCAGCCTGGCACTGCAGCCCAGCGCGCTCCGCTGCCAGTGCAAGCCCAGAGCGCCGGCTGTGCTGGCTAAAGACTTGAGCTAATCATTTGGGCGGGGTTCAAAACTTCCCTTTTCTTGGCTGCACCCTGTGCTTTCTGTCTTGCCTGGCTACTTTCTGCTGTCACTGAAGCCTTTCTGCTCTGGGGTGGCCGAGCTCTCCTGACTTTTTCCTCTGCTTGACACGTCTGCAACTTTCTCACCTTCATGCAGAAGGCCTGGGGAGGCATCTACCTCTCTTGCACGCCCAGTGCCCCGGCACATGCTGCATCAACGCTGCTGCATCACCACAGAACATCTTCTTTACATTGCCTGTCTCAGCTGGGGTCCGTGGATTCATCCCCTCCCTGGGGCAGGGGTTTTGGCCCCTGCTGTGCGCTCCAGATCCCAGCCCTCCTCCTCAGGTAAAATTTAGGGTAAATTAGAGCACCCCTGTGGACATGTCTTTTTACCCAATTTTAACCTAATGCTCACCTATAGCATTTGAAGGGAAAACACTACCGGCGCAGTGTTTACATCTGCAGCCACAGAGACATCAGGACACATTTCACGTGCTGGCTTGCTCCTGCCATCTGCTCGTGTTTTGCTTTTTGTGGTCATAGATGTATTCGGCTGGACCTCATTTCTAGGGGGTTTTTGCAATCATTTCACAATCCCCTGATGCGGTGACCAGCACAGCAAGGAGTCCCGCAGAAGGCAGGGCGAGCCTCACAGGGCTGGATGCACCACATCCCCAGCAAACCCAGGGCTGCTCCCATTGCAGCCTCAGCTGACGCCCAGCCCACGGGGGTCAGTTCCCAGGATTCCAGCAAAGCCCAGGCTGGAGCATAACCTCAGTAATAACTCGGTTTAATGCTGTTTTCCCAAAGCAGGTGGGAGCACAGAGAGCCTGCTTTGAGCAAGCGGTGCTTGTCCAGGGAGGGTGGAAGTCGGAGGGACAGGCTTGGACATGGGCAAAAGGCAATCCAATTTGTGTCCCTGTGTTTGCTGGCATCTCGAGACCTCTCAGCAGGGACGGCTGAGCAAACAGGTCGGCTTTGTCTTGCTGGGCAATGCAGCCACAAGAGAAGGGACTCCTGCAGTCCCCTCCCCAGTTCCAGCATCTCCCAGCTCCTGTACCACAGGGATGCGGGGCCAAGGCGGGGGCTGCAAAGCCGGGACCTGGAGGATGATGGTGTGTGGAGCAGGAGAGGAGCCCCTCATGCAGCCCTCCCCACCCCTCCGAAGTCCGTCACAACAGCCAGAATGAGTGAGTTGGGTTGTAAAGGATATATTTTATTGCCTCACATCCTGTTCAAAAGCCGGTCTGGCAGGCAGCCGCATCCTCCCACGTGGAGGAAAGGGCAGCACGGAGCCAGCCCAGCGCCTGTCCTGTACTCAGAACCGGTATCTTAGACTTCACAGTTTCTTTATACAGCCTTAAAATAATAGATCTAAGTGCCCACCTAATAAAGCAATCAAGCCAGATAAATGTGCTTGGTAGAAACGCTCAGCTACAAGCTTTACTCCAGCTGACACGCAGCCTTTGCTGATACTGTTAAGCCCTGCAAATCCTATTATTGCAATTATATGACTTAATAGACCTTTACTGACCAAAGTCCACGTCTGAAGTCTCTGTAAGCAGATAGCACTGTGGCTGCAGAGCAGTCCTTCCACTCGCACCTTCTCGGCACGCTGGAGGGGGTTTGCAAGCACAGCAGAGATGCTACTTTCCCACCAGCCCCATCCCAGAGGTCCATCTCCCCTTCACTTGCAGTCTCACCTTATGGTGTCCTTGGGATAGTGACTTTTCCTTTTACTAAAGGTTTGGGATAGAGCTGCTCTCAAATGGCTGCAGCACGTCTACAATGATTTTTGCAAAGTCTTCTATCTGCACATGCACCTGCATGTGCAGTTTTCTTTTCAGATTTGGAAGAAAGTATATGAGAGTTTCTTTTTTTCTTTTTCCCCAGAAAACTAAGTATTTGGCTTAATAATGTCTGAATCTCTGATGACAGCAAAATCAAGGGAGTAAAAGGGTAAAATTCCATAAAATGAACAATTAATTCTGATTTCATTGCAATTCTGTGCCTAAAAAAAAATTAAAAATCAAAGGGACAAATCCTGACTATCTTCCTGCAAACAGCATGCTATAGAAGCTGAAGGGAAAGCCTAGAGCAGCCCAGACATACAGCCACGCTGCCCCCGCCCCGCTGTCGCCCAATTCCCGGACACAGCCACTATTAATTGCCCTGCGAGGAAGCGACCAGCAAGCAGCCCGGGCAGGACCACGGGGACGTGGGACCTGCCTGGCACCCCACAGCCCTGCAAGCTGAAAAGGAGCAAACAGGTGAGAGGGAAATGAAATGCAGTCATCATTTATTTGGTAGAAAAATAAAAGCAATCTTCCAGAAAAGCCAGCCTGCAGCACAAAGGGTGCTCTGTGAAGCACAAGGAGCCAGAAGGAGAGCCTTCCAGGAAGACTGAATGAAAGCACAGTCTTTAAATATAAATACAAATGTATAAAATCCCCCAAAAAGTCATAGGAAAAGCTGCCATCCTGCTAGGCTACAGAAATCCCCTCTGGTGGGAAGGCTGCCCACCTCCCCCTCAGGGCCATGGCTCAGCTCCCACGCAGGTCCAGGTCCCCGTTGTCATGGCCATGGGGTGAGCGAGGACCTGAATGCACCCCGCTGCTGCAGAGAGCACCCAGCTGGTGCAGGGGGTCCCGACTGGGAGGATCTCTGCAGCAGGCACGGCAGCAGCAAGGGGCCTGCAAAGCAGAGGGCAACCCCCTGAGCCAGCTCCATCCTCACCCCGGGGCCGGCGGGCTGGTGGGTGGCTGGTCTGTGGATGTCCATTGCCGGGCGGTGGGTCGGTCATTAGTGGGGAAAACATCCATCCTAGGAGAGAAGAAGGCAAGGGGTGGTGAGGTGAAGAGGGTCTTGGCGAGAGTGCCCACCCGAGCCAGGGGGCTGTTGCCTTGCCCGTCCACAAGCACTGCCTTGCCCCAGCAGCTCCAGAAATAAATCGGATTTTAAGGCAGGCACTGACCAGGAGGGAGCTGTGTCCTAAGCACCTCCAGCCATGGCGGTGTCAGCCCTTCCTAGGCTCGACCCCCATAGCCGGCTGCCCACCCTGCCACAGGGAAAGATTTGGGATGTGGGGCAACACCCTCACCCCATCTTCCTGCTGCTCCCCGCTCCTCCCCACACCTACCTCTTCGGGCCTGGCTTAGACCCGCTGCCGCTTCTGCCGCCTGGGTTTGCCCGCAGGACGTGGGGACTGTCCCTTCTTCTTGTCCTTCTTGTCATTTTTCACCTTCTTGTCCATGTTCTGCATCAGCTTCTGGACGGCGGGGTTGGTGGGAGAGGCGCAGATTTTCTTGTTCTTTTTGGTGGTAAACCTAGGGGTGCAGGCAGAAAGGTTTGCTGAGGGGTGGGCAGCAGGGAGGACACAGGGAGGGCTGGAGCCAAACTGCTCTGAACAGTCCCGACCGCAGCAGGGTACTCACACGACAGCACGCAGCAAACATCCTGACTCGGGTCCTTGGAGGCTGTAGGACTTCACCAGGTTGCTGGGAATGGCTCTCTGGCTGTGCTTCAGGCAGCAGTCTGAGGCTGAGCTGCCAATGCCTGGGAGCAAAGCGGAGGAAGTGGGATTTTGGACCCTCACTGAGCCAGACCCCCACTTCCCAGCCCCGGGGGACCACAGTACGGCCAGCTGACGGTACACGGGAGAGATGCTGGGGCAAGACCTGAGGATGTGAGCTCTCAACCCCAGGAGCTAGTTGCAGATTGGACTCTGCTCTGAGGATATGTGACACCAATTTCATTGCCAGCAGAGGGGAAACTGAGGCAGAGATGGGCTCCTTGCAAAGGGACCGAACTTCGTTCAGTCTGTGCCTTTCAACGAGGAGCTCTGCTGCACCACCAGCCACGTGCACACACACGCTCCCAAGCCAACACCGCACACCAGCCACGTGCACACACAGACACGCACCCCCCCCACACACAACTGCCCCACAGACCCCCTGCGCCTCGCCATGCACGCACCCAAATGCACTGCAAACCCCCCCC